>JAOTOK010072402.1:0-16538 GCA_025770025.1 Virgularia gustaviana | reverse complement strand
TTGAGTTCCTCGGCATTATCTTTCTGTTGCTTCAGCAGATCCTTTGCCCATTGCGGTGGCTCCGACGGGGATAACGAGCGACTACGGGACTTCGATTTCGATGCCCTCTTCTTGTTCGAACGGCTCGAATGGCGATCATGGCTGGCGCTAGTGGACGCGGCCGTGCCAGATTCGGCATCCACCGGGCTCCGATTGAACGGATCTAAGCGACGTACCGCCCTACTCCCACGTCCAGAACGCCGAGATTCCTTCGGCATAACGATTGAACCCGCTTCGGATAATATAAAAAGCTATTTATTCACGCTTCGCAAAACACAGGTCAGGCCAAGCGTGGCAAAAACAAAAAGTGGCTTAACGACCTGGAACCCACCCTTAACCCCAGTCCTCCCACGGTGGTGTGAGAACACGATTTTCTGCCTCTTTCGTTATTTTCTCAGCCGGCAGAAAATAACACATCTTGTGTTTGCGTGTTTCTGCCGTATACTGCACCGGCTTATGGATTATTTTCACCTCTTTTAAAGGTTCGTTATGTTGTGAACACGGAAGATCGCTACAGAGCCGCCTTGGCATTACAGATCACGAACCTTTTAACAAGATCTATGTTTGCTTATAAACTTGGCATGAATGATTTACCTCAAGTACAAAAAATAGCGTTTTTAATTCAATATATTCATGGGCGTACGGGCCTCCCTTTGTCTGGGGGGGAACACCATCATTTTGCCCGATTTACCAAAATTCACATTTTACATGTTTTCAAAGTTATGTACTATTTTTGTTTTGTTTGGTGGTTTTTTGCCCGAATGGTAAATCAATTTTCAAGAAAAATGCCCGAAATCCGGATTATAGTAAAATCTTTGGGGGGGCACGTGCTCCCCCGTGCTCCCCCCCCCGGCCCGTACGCCCATGAATATATTACTCCCATAATATTCCTCTAGTCTATAGCACTGCAATCTTTTTACAACTAACTTTCCAATGCTATCCAAGATAAATTCACCTCTTTTGCCTCTTAACTATGTTTACATATCACAAGAATACATTTCAGTCATATTTTATCTTATTTACAGTCAGTGGCCTTCTTCAGCGCAGTCGACATTGATTTGATCATCAGAAAGGAGGTGACTATGGATTGTAAAACTCCTTCGAACCCAAGAGGATTGTCTAAAAGCAACGACATCCCTCAAGGTAACTGCTACATCATTAATATTGAACACCAAAACTCCATTTTGAAGAAAACTATGTCAACTAAACTAGAATCGTTTTGTTTTCCAGGCGAAGCTCTTGATATTTATGAAACTCTTCGCAGAACTGACAATGGCAGTTTGAAGAAATCGTG
This sequence comes from Virgularia gustaviana, assembly GCA_025770025.1. NCBI lineage: Eukaryota > Metazoa > Cnidaria > Anthozoa > Scleralcyonacea > Virgulariidae > Virgularia > Virgularia gustaviana. The sequence goes on along the minus strand of JAOTOK010072402.1, from coordinate 15,205 downwards.
ACGAAAAGATAGACGAACATATAAAAAATATATTATACGCATCAACCTGACTCATCCCTTCGTCACGCAATATCTAATTATTCTAAGATATGCTGACCGCGGTGATTGATGGGTAGTGTTGACAACATTCCCAGTAATGCATTTATAAAGCAAGCGACGTGGAACATAGTCAATAGAGTAGATGGTCTGGAAGCCTCAAAGCAATTCAATAGAACTCATTATCGATGTTATTGTTCAGGTTTATGTAAGTTTGTACACCGTCGTCATCACGTGGCCGTCACTCACTAGTGAGATTGAACTATAGACACGTTCGAGGTCGTCATTGGCTGACCGTGGCTAAATACAATAGACACGTGATGACGAAGGTGCACAACGCTTGCATAAACGTAACTCAACATCGATAATGAGTTCTATTGAATTTTCATGAAGTTTCCAGTCCATCTACTTGATCGACAATGCATGGCACAAGTCAGATCATCAATAACATAGGATCACAACTTGTAAATAATGCCCTAGTAGACTGGCTTAATATTTTTTGTGGTTAATTAAAGATTAATTATTTTCATAAGAAAGATTATGGAACTAATCAAAAAGACTCAATCCTATACAATCCTCTTTAATTATTCTCTTTCCTTTGTATTCTGCCGGGAGATTTTTCTCCTAAATCTCCGGTAAATCTCACCTGCGGATAAAGGTAAAAAAGTTAATTCGTAATTCTCTTCATGCGAATTGTTCCTCCCTCAACAACAAGAATGGTTTAGTCTCAGAGCAAGTAATAAGCTGCGTACTGGAGGAATACGGTTAGCTGGAAAACTAAAAGTTTATCGAAGTCTGAAAAAGCCGAAAGATTTAGCTATAATTAAATATAAATGAACAATATCCGGGATTATTTCACATTTGGCGCAATTCATGTTTTCGTTTGGCGTTCTCAACTGAAGCGGATATCCGTGAAATCCATTGTGTAAAATAAAGATGTATAAATGTAGATGTAATAGTGAACTTCATTTTATGAATATGACTTTACTTAATAAGATTTCATAATGGCGAATTAACAAGACATTTGTTATGGATTAATCTGGTGTATTCTCCGAATTCTCATGCATAGAGTCAGACTGTCAACAATTAAGAATATCTTTTTTTAATAAAAATAGTTTTACCTACTAATGCAAGATAACAATCGCCATGACTTTTGGTCTCGTGTCGCGTTGTGACTGCGTATTTCTAGTCCACAGCATACTAGAACAACTCACCGTCCTTAAATGACATTTGAAAGTATTTGTTTGACAAGTTGGATACTGCTATGGAGAAGGAATATCTATACTCCAGCCAGATTTGATTAGCTGGTTATTATCATATCGGGTTATTTTTTTTTGTCCAAATACCACCAGGTTGTTGTGATATGTCAACATGTTCTGTATTTTCGTTGCTTTACAAACACAATCTTTTTTCACATCCACGGTATTCTCGAAACCGAAACTTTGAAGTAATCGGTGCCGATTATAATTGTCCCAACATACCAGCTAGTGAAAAGGAACCGATAGCAAAAGGTTATTTCTTTGAAAAAAGGTTAATTATGTTTTTAAATTAGAAACCGCTCAGTCTGCCAATAAACCGTCTATGTCTGAGTCTTCAGTGAAATTATATTGGATTGTTATCTTGATTAGTAACATAAGTACATAAACAGTTTGCAGTTAACTGATAAGCTATGGCCTTTGAGATGGCGTTTATGAGTTAATGTAACTTGGTTTTGAACGATTGTCAATTTGAGTTTACAAGTTTCATCCTAGCCTAGATCTCAACCGTGGAAATATAAACAAAATAATGTAAGGGGTCTATATGAAATACATACAATAGTTGTATTTTCTATTAATAGGAGCCAGGAGGGCGGATTGGGGGAACCCTTGTATTGAAAAGGTCCTGCAGTCTATACAGACCACTCCAATTTGAGATACGCCCCCTCCCCCGCCACTTCTTGGGTTGGATTGACGCCCTTGGATATACTGCAGTTGTACGTTTCACGATAGTTTATAACGAGATATGGGATTCCTTAATCATGCAGTATTTCTTTCGTGTATAAATAGTTTTAGGGAGTCTAAAGTGGAGATCATATGGCAGGCATATGGAACGCTTTTTACAAAACAAGTGCAGGAGTGCCAAGAATGACACTAATGGCCGCGCGCATTGCCGTTGTGAAGGGTTTAGGGAAATATTGTGACTACTAATTAGGCATGAGAAAAACTGTGGCATGTGGGTAGTTGTAGATAAAACAAGAGCTTGGCTACCGCTGGTAGCCCAAGCTAAAAATAAAAACACATAACAAAATGTTGTTCAGCATTCAAGAAACAATGGTGCGTATTCATCAAGCTAGCTTGCCTTGTCCCTACTAGACTGGTTACTGCGATATCTTGCTTAATTTAGTCATAAGTGCAAGAGACGTTGTTAAGTATGGATTGTAACTAAACTTTGTCCACGTCGTATACTGTTACATGTTTGCCAACCTATCTTTCTCGTGTTTTCGTTTGCCAACATAAATACAAGGAACTGTATTTAAGTTGCGTTTGACCAACTTTTCGCTTGCACGTCTTATCACGATGTTGACCAGTTTCCGATACAAGAACGCAATGTTTCTCAATTTATCAACGGTGAGAAAGGTTTTCATCCTTGCGTCAGAGAATCGTCCCGACCCCAACTAGGACTGTTGCCACGTATTTTGCTAAGATGCTTCCAACGCGAGATATTTGTACTTGGTAAAGCTAAGATCCTTGGAAATGCATTCAACAGTGTTTGAATGTCAACAAATTTTAAATTGAAGGACGATCACAAACTATGTATCTGAGGCATTTGTACTCGCCAAACATTGTTAGGTTAACGATAAAGTTATTTATATTATAACTCGAGTTTTCGATCCCGTCCGGAACATTTCGTTCAACAAACCGCTTAGCTTGAGACCGTATCAGGCAAACTGATGATCATAGGATCTAAGTACCTCCACGGCCTTTCAGCAAGTTCCTTAAATGGTGGTTGACGCGCAACTTGAACTATCGCACTTCAGGATTCAGCAAATTGTATCAAGCCTCACCTGCGTAGGCACGAATGAATTACTTTTACTAAAAAAAATGCGAAGTTAATCATCAACTATACTGTCCATTTGTTGCCTTTTCCAGTAATTCTTGGTAGCCTCTCTGGCGTTACGAGAAACATGACCGGTGCTCATTAACACCAGAGTATACATCAATGTCGAACCTAGCGGCCCTTAAGAAGTGTGTGTAGAAATGTGTTAACACGCATAGTAATATTTCAAGTCTTTCTGAATTACAATGTCTTAAAGATAGCTTGCATACACAAACAACCATCTAGCCATAAAATCGTTCTCCAACAGCCGCTAAAACCATCTACCTTTATCCTTGGTTTGTTTATTGCCGTACAAGGCGGTAAAACGTGGTGTGTGATGCGCACAGACGTGAAATCAGTCATCTGCCATTAGCAAAAGTAACATTGTCCATGACAACAGTATATACATGTTTGGTTCGCACAAATTCTTTGGGCAAGGATTATGGACAGGGAAAACACAACTGCGAATAATACTGATTACGATGACTAATTTGGGTTAAAAATATGACCTTTAATTTCTCGTCTTGCAATTGGAGTTTAAACATGAAGATATATAATACATTACATTTCCAAGACTCCCGTTATTTATAAAAATTGAAGCTGCAGTAAATGGTTGTAAACAGTAGAAAAACAATTTAAAATTCTTATATAGAGTGCTGGTTCGTCATCTTTTTGACGACTGATTGTAACTACTTAACTTTCTCGATGCTAATCTTGATGGATGCTGATAGTGCATCTGTCTGTTGTCCTCTGTTTTCGTTCAGTGCAAACGTAGTAACCCGCGTACCATAAACTGGTAAATCGTTGTTAAACAGCTAGGTTGACGATAAGTAATATATAAAGTATGGAGGGATACGATTCCAAGTTAAACTGGATTTTCTCTAATGCATGCACTCAGTAAGGACAGACAAATGCTTTTTGTCCTGTGAGAATCCAAAGATCGTGAAAAAGATCAAAAGGCGAGTCTTAATTTATAATCCAGGTCAATTACCCAGGAGTCCAGTTCTGAAAAGATCGGAATGTAAATGCTAAAGAGAAATAGATAAAAAAACGCTGTTATGGTGTCAGTAATTGTGTGTAAATCGTCTGAAACAACCAGAGCCATGTGTGGTGATTCGAGTAAAAACAGACAGCATAGATTTTAAGAACATTAGCACGGGAAATTCATAAACGGTGTAGGATCGTTGATGAAACATTTGAACCATGTCACCATGTTGCTAGTAGTGGTTTAGCTCTTTGGACATTGACCAGAAAAATGGGTTTTGCGCCACATTCAAGTGCAGGGCCGTTAATGCATTGTTTACTGACGGCCACACTTAAAAAGTCACATACAGAAACAGAAACAATTGAACTGCCCTTAATTCGAGTGTTCACGGATAATAACTTAATTAAATAAAACCGCTGTATTACGTTTGTTTGTCAAATAAGCGATCATAAGTATTACCAGCATTATACAGAGACCCACAGCAATATTTTTTTATGTAGGAGATGGTTGCGAGATAGTAACTTAACTTACGATAACTATTCAGTTATTAGTTTCACATAAAGATAAAAAGATAGCACACAGCTGGTCACTTGAAGTATACATACAGAATATCAACCAATTTTGGTAAACATCTGCAGGTACTCACCACAGGTTTTCTTAATTACCATTAATGGCGTGTATTGTAATTTCACCCACACAACTGTTGCGACGTCACAGCCTATGTTTTTTCGACTATATAGTGTATTTTTTAAGGATATTGGCGTCTATTGGTAAACGATACTCGACCCTATATCAACTGGTACTGATAGAAAGCTACGCAGTCATAAATAAAATCGTGGTGAAGTGCCAGACAGCTTGGTGAGTGCGCTCCGGAATTGACCATATGTCGTCCTCCATTATGTCCTTGAAACGACAGAAATAAAACTACAAATTTTACTTTTAGTCTTCTATCTTAGTTTTTTCACACATACCTAGGCAACACCGTCATGATTTTTTTAGAATTGAAAGTTAATCTGCTGCCGTGAGAATTTAACAGAAATGATTTTAAGAACTGTTGCCTACAGGCAAAACTGAGTCCACCCCGGTTCCGTTGGTATAGTAGTATATGTTGCACACTACACGATTTTTTGAGCTATTGTATGTCAATCTTCATCGTTTCTTCACAAAACTTTGCCCCGGCCTCTGCACATATTATTTTACCTTCTAAATATATCAGATACTGTCACGAAGCCCTTCGTTTGTCATGTCAGCATCGGAAAGTACGGAGATGGTTTATAACCATGATTCATTATATATCAGAAAGCTATTTTCAAGCTTGTCGAGTTTCCCCAACTTGTTGACTTTTTTCAAATTCGAATGCACGTCCAAAAAGTTTGAAGTTCATTTTGCAATACAGCCACCAGCAGCACTGATCTAAACGGATGCCGTTATGGCATATGAACCGTTTTCAAAAGCTTCTGTGATTTCCAAAGTTAAAACAATTTGCGCATAAAATTGCGCAGACCGTGGGGGATTGTTTCTAGCTTCAAAGAGAGGTTGCCTGGTGTCTACTGTTTCGAGCACGTAACGGACGTCCCTATTGCGCCATATTTTTCAGAAACCTTTCACTTGGAGGTTGATCAGCTAGCTGTGTGGACTGTATGACGCACTCGAGCCGGATGGTGTTACTCACTCATCGCCTCACAAAGCATTATCTTGTATAAAAAGGTCACGTTGCCTGCGGTCTTGTTAGGGATTAGTATAAAGAGGCATCGACATCACGCACCGTTCTTAAAGCTTTGCACAACTCAACGCAGCAACCGCAAGTCCGCAACTAGCGCTATTATTATTACACACAGGAAAAATGCCGAACGGTAAAGGAACCGTCTACAAGATCGCTATTCTCGGAGGCGAAGGTTCTGGCAAAACAGGTAGGTCTTCTAGCTAACTAACTCGCATACTTCACAAGCAACCCCGCAACAATTTTCTCATTTTTCTATTCGATGCGCGATTACATAATTGCATTGAATTATACTCATGCACCGGCTGCAACGGTAAACTGTTAGCAATGTACTATCGAAATTAAAACAACAACAATATTCGTGTCCTGTAATATTATATCTTAGATATGATCATCTGCCAGAAACGGCGTCGATGTTTTTTTAGAATTGGAGCGAAAACAGAGTCTGTAAAATAATGCGCACAATGAAATAGGGTGCTAAAAATTAAATGGTGTGTCGCCTCCTGTGTCACGATAATGTGCTACAATACAGTGTCATGCCGTTCTTGTTCTTCAGGGAGACCCTCAGTCCTTAAAACTGCAAACAACATACCTTAATTTAGACGATATTAAAGCGAGATATAGCATGAAAGTATTCCACTGATTACAGAGTAGTCGTAAAGTTGTGGATTGGCCGTTACATCTTACATTAATTGTAGTTCGAGCCTGCTTGGCGCCCGATTTACAATATATTACATGTTGCCGCAAATTATACAATTGAATCAACACGAATTATGGAAATTGTTTCGTGAGAACGTGTGTAGCGGATAGAGTTATAACGTGACAATACTGATGAACATGTTCTTGGGTAAAGTGAGAAAAATTGTACGTGATCCTGAATTCGTTGACGTTGTTGCTCACGCTAGTTCCATAGCCACGGGATATAAAAGGATATGTAAGTATTGAAGATGTTTTCACAGCCATGTTACTGACCAAACGTTGAATAGTGGTGCATGGATTAACAAACTGATGGTAGCCTATATGTCGCTTACTACGTCTATTTGTTTACACGTTTACCAGTTCACTGCTATTTTACTTGAGGGCTTTGTACATCACACTGACACTGCACGACATCGCAACCAACCTGTCCTACATGAAGACATTCACTCTTCTAGTGCAACAAATAATAAAGAACTGTGGAAGTAGTTTACAACCGCTATATGTGCCTGATTTGTTATTCACAGCTGTTTCATTGCATCGCGACCGTTTCGATAGACGTGTAATATTTTTTACGCTGGCAGTTATGTTTTGTTTTTGTAATATGTCTATTTAAAATATGCACTAAATGCACCATTGCGGACCTCCTACTGACATTTTAAGGCCAAGTTGATTGAAATTTAAGCATTTTGCCAGATTTTAGGTGGAAGCTATATTAGTAAATTTCCTTTTTGGAGACGGGAAATAAGAATTGTATTTATGAAAGGTTCATCATGCATGTGATTCTACCAAAACCCAACCTGTCATCTGTGTCATTGGTAACCCGTGTGCCATATCATGAGTAAAGCACTCGATGTATTTATGCACTTCACCGATGAAGGATGGTCTATGTAGTTCAAGAATATGAAACTTCAGGATCCAGAAACCCCGAAAGCTACATCAAGTAACGACATATGGTTAACTTAGTTTACCATAGTTTTGTTATCAATATACCAAGTACCATCTCATAGATTTTTAATAAATATATTATCATAATGTATTCAAAATTCGTGTCCGAGATAGTGATACGATATCAAATATCAATATATTTTCAACCAAAACACGAGCCATGGAAACGTTGTCTGTCATAAGATAGTGATGAGGCTTCCTAGAGTATTTTTACACCATTTTTTTAATTATTGAATTGAAAACAAATGCTTTGGTGTAAAAATCGTAAAAATCAACATTTTGCTTCAGCTTACATTAATTTGGCGCCTTCTAGCCAGGCATTTGTAATAAGGATCAGCAAGACAGGTCATTATGGGACTTAAACTACAACCGCGTCAGACGTATGAAATTTGTTAAGACGGAAACTGGCCTTCCAGGCTTTGCACAATATACTTTACATCGCATCACATGAAATACATAGCTTTATTATTAAAGGTGGAAGAAACACGCATAGCTACATATATTTACGTTTTTTGACATAACACAAGTGATTATTGATACATATAGCCAGTTAAGACGGAAACTAAACTTTGAAGCTTTTGTATAATACACTTTTAAATACCATTGCATAACATGAAATATATTGCCTGACAATAAAAAGGAGTCGGAACACGTATACAAATTACGTTGTTTTGATTGTTTTGACGGAAGTATGCAAAACAACTTTCATTTTTGTCACAGCTAGCATCACTTCCATTAGACAGAGGTTTTTTTTGTGACACTTAACGTCCAAGTCATTGATCAAGTTTCATATATCCAGTTAACTATGATAGATGCAACATTTTGGAAATTCCTGCAATGGATGGATAACTTCCAGCTGCGATAACCACTTTTTTATGTTGTTGAGCTCCAAAATTTCATGGCTGTATGCAGCAGGAATCTGAGATGCAACAAAAACATGCGCTGCATCGACACCACTAAGTCAGTTGGTCTGGATACCCGTGCATATGTGTTGAAATGATAAGCTAATACCCCCCAACCATCGAACATAACAATAATCCTTAGACATTTCTTGCATGCTGCACATATAAGTTATGATTTTAAACAACGTACAGATATTTTGGTGATAATAATGTTCTTACTGACATTCCTGCATTAAAGTGTATATGGCATGATTCATGTCGTAGCTCGACGATTTACTCTAGCTATGCAAATTATTCTGTGTTCACAGAAAAACAATATTTAGCTGTTTGTTTTATATGCAAAGAATCATAGTTATAACTATATGGGTTTAATATGTGATTCGTTAGACTTTAAAAAAAACGATACGATTAAAAGACTGAATTAAATTTGTCTTTTATAATTAAATTTCCTATTTAATTAATTAACCTTTTACTTTTGCTAAACAACGGTTTTCGCCGTTAATGACGAATATCCCGTAGCATTTGAATATACAAATGACAAATGCATCATATTAGATATTGTGTGGTATTATCAAGATTAGGGTTTGATATAGCTAAGTAGGTTACTACTACCAGGCTTGTCAGCCCTCCTTGAGAGAACTTTGAGGGGCTAAGGGGTAACCCAACTTTGGAGCCGACCTTATTTCCTGCAGTTTGCGATTAAATTGGCATTTCCTCGTCTTTGAGGTCCATACGCATATGGGGTAAATTTTCTTCCCCCGCCCCTTTAAATGGCACTTACTACAGTTGGTGTTGGCGTTAGGATTAGTTCAGGTGTGGGAGTCCTGTTTTACAGATGTACGTATCTGTATAGTCAACATAGTAAAACAGAGTTCTAAGTCGAGTCTAGGAAAGAATAAGATGTAAATCATTATAATTGACCTGACAATTAAGACCGTCCACTGTACGGAACTAAGAAGTTAACCCATTTCGTTTGTTCTGCAGTCTTATGTTCGGTGCATTCTTTATACGTGAGTAGTGCAGATTTGGACAGTGACTTGTGCGCAAGCGAACTGAGCCATTCTGCAGTAGATGAAGTTCTTCAACAAAACGTTTGGTGAATTAATATCACTGAATGACATTGATCAAGTCCATGCGTCAAATAAGAGAAATCGGATAAACGTTTTCGTGTAAGAAAGTGCCTGATAGCAACCCATGCAGGGTAAAGCTCGCCAAAAGGTTACTTCCACATTTTTAATACATTCTTTTAGAAGATTATAATTATTCTTGGAGCCCTTCCAATTTATATTAATACTGCGAGAACGCAGTCCAGCGTGGCTCCGTTCAACTATCGAGGCGAAAACCAGTCACCATGACACAGACAGACTTTCAGGAAAAATGATAGAAATAAGAATGCATGGTTTGTGTGGAAGACAAAAACATTAAGACACACAAGAAAAGCCCCAGTGGTAGTAGTGGGAACAGTTACACTCCTAGTCTCCTAGGATGGCGTAAAAGTGGCCACAGCAATTTGTTTTGTACTTTGTGTACCCTGTGGCGGGATCCTGATGTTGCTATTTTGGTGGAAAATCCCCACTAATGTGCTACGTACAATTATCCTAATTTTATTGGATTCACTTAAAAAGGCGCGAGCACCGCGGATGTGTGGGACCTTGCTTCAGGCGCGCTTTTCCAGAAACACGCAGCCGGGACACATTAAACAGAGCCATGTGTACTCTTCAGTCTTCACACGCGAACGACTACCGAGCTGAACAGATATACATGCAGCAAAAGTACACTTTGTCTTTATAGGAGGGCAAAGGGGAGGGGAGGTGAAACCGGAGCAAAATCGGACCCTCGTTTTAAGTACGGAAGAGACCAAAACATAACTCTACTCACATAAAGATTAATCCCCAGAAAAGATGATGTCAGGCGGTAACTTCTCCGCCAATCATAACAATTTCCTGTACGCGACATAATCTCTTGCAGTATTTCTGTCTTTCCCACTAAAATAACTTCTGCAGGTAACTGATGGTTGTGTGTGTTCCAGACACCTTTCCACCACACTATGACCTTGCCATTGGCCTTCGCTTTAGGCTGTATGGCACGTTTTAAGGTTAGGAAATCTTTCCAAAGACTTTGATGAACTATATCAAGCATGCGGAATGATCTTTATTGCACCAGTTGACAAAATAGGCGCCATGAAGTTGATTGGAAACGTGCGTACGCACAAGTCGTAAACATAATTGCAGACTAATGCTTATTCATAGTGATTCTAAGAATTATTGTAGCTACAAGGTAGTGTTTCAAGAAAAACGCGACCAAAGGTGGTTTAATTTACCCAAGGAATTTGTTCTTAAGCAAACTTGTTATATGCCTCAAGGTAATTCAGTCTAATCCTAGCAGCGTAACTGTTTCTTAACTATCTACAGTCGTCTCAGCACAATTCCTTTAAAATCTATGCATTTATACAAAAAGTATGCTTTGTCTGACTGAATGATCGCGACTAACTGAAATTTCAAAGAATTATCTTGAATCCATTGTATAACTAATTCAAGTTGCCACCAGAGGCATAAACTTTATGTGCTATAATATGATATATACCTGGCAAGCGTTTTGATAATCCTCATACCTAATAATTTGTTTAAAAATAGCTCTCTTTTCAAATACCATGATGATGGTGTGTAGATAAACTGTCGATAAATGACCAACATATTGTTATTATAAGAAGTTATTTCTAGCCTGTAAGCATGACCTTCAAATTCTACGAATTACTTCCTCATAATCTCATTGCTGCGTTATCTACAAATAATACAGATTCAGATTTGACTACAACTATATACTGCTACATACCACTACCGTAATCTCAATTTCTAGCATTTCAGTTGTTCCCAATTTTACCGGGTTCATTTCGGATGACAAAATATTTTTCTTGTATACAAAGGATAACTATCAGACAAAAACTGTAAACTTAAAGATTAAATTACGTGTCGTGAATATTGTTTACGTTAGAGGTATACTCGTCACCTAATCTGAATCTCGGCCGTATTCTTGGAAATGCATATAAACATATTTAAAAACTTTACCCAAAAGCATCGTGCTCGCTAGATGTGCAAAAAACTGACTTCACAAACTTTCGGAAATTTGGATAGTGATCTTGAACAATCTAAACAGCCGCATAATATGTAAGATTACTATCAAATACTCAGCTGTGTTTAAATAGTTCTAAAGCAAACATTTGTAATTGTAGTATAATATCATTTTACAACCGCAAGGAAATGTTAATTTCTCTTCAAAAAGATTATTTTTAGGATAACAACGTGTGTCTTTATCACCTGATTTCCAGATTTAATGCGCCCCAACAGAAATAATCTGCTGAGAATAGACACGTCCCAAAATTGGATTCACATTAAGCCGCGGAACAATGCGTCATTATTATTGTATAAGAAGTATTCGTTTTTAACCTCGCTTGCCCTGATCTGAATACCATACCGTGTGACATTTTTATCAGCCATAATGTAAATAATATAACTATTTTCAATTATAGAGAAGACGTAAACGCATTAATGCATGAGTGACGTTTGCTGATCATTTTAAAATTGCGACATAATCAAAGAAATCGTTTGACATTGCCAAGTCACTTGAAAAAAATTCATTTGACATTGAATTTAACTAAAAATAGACTAAGAGATTTTTTTGAAATACAGGCGATTAATATACTTCGTAGTTCTCGTGCAATTTATTATGTTGAAATAACGGTTCAAGGTGGAGCGTAAACAAACTCCTTCAACCTTTTGGCGGGAGCTCGGCTGCCTTAAATACAAAAATCGTCATCTCAAACACAAAGAAGGCGAAAGTTTTAATAAAGATTAGTGATCCAGTGTAATTGTGCGTATGACTGCATGTAATTGTTTCAGAGTTTCAATTTAACATTGCATGTATCTTTTTTAGTCAACTCGTTAAAAACTCAAGCATGGTATTTGCTATTCGGGTGTGGCCCGAATGTTTTATTAATTACTTTTTGATGATTGAGAAGCAAGATTCCGGATCTGTTAATGAAATATGCTTGTGGCGGTGTAAGAGTTATGTATTATGCAGCTATGTCTAATCAAATGAGTATTTGACAAAAAAATTTAGAAAAAAGTTTAATCCAATTTGTCTATTATAGCTACTTTTCCTAAAATACCCCAACAACATTTTGGGGCCTTATTTGCTGTCTTTTTTTCTCAAAATCCGACAACATTTCTAGATATACTTATATTTAGGCTATTATGGTCTCCTGCAGTTCTGATGATTTATAAAGTATCTTAAAAACATCCATACTGCATGTAGGCGTCTACAGTTAATTTGTACCAATTATTAAATTGGATCCAATGTAATAACTGACTATGAGGTATATACATGTTTATCTTACTCAGGACCCTACACGGGTATGACTACTCATCTTTGCATCAGGACAATCATTTCACGTGCTTAGGAATGCCAAGGTTTTATTTTAACTTTTCAATTAGCCTTTCTCACGACGCCATTTTTGGGGTACTTTCGATTTTTCCGAAACGAGTGCAAACCATGATATCAACGTGGAAAGCAATTTTCCAGAATAAACTAAGGTATCTAAAACGAAATTTAGCTTAAAAATGTAAAGACTCGCCTTTATGTGGTCTTACGCTAATATGTTTTGAAAAAGTACCCCAAAAATGGCGGCCGTATTCGTCATCGTGAGAAAGGCTAATTGAACGCTCATACGTTTGAATCAAATGTTTGGGGACTGACTTATTTTAATTAAGAGTCCAAAACGAACTGTGTGGTTCCCTTTACTTTAAGTTTTGAACCTTTGTAGCGTCAAAAACCTGCAAAGTAAACATGGACCATTAGCATCAATCTATACCTGGCGATATACTTCGTAATTTTGTCTTCAGTTTCTTCATTAAAACATTTTGCTGACAGAATCTTTGTTGACTCAATTGCGAAGAAAATGATACACTTGAAATTCTTATGACATTTACATGCAACTTCGGCTCCTAAGTAAACATAGACGTCTGTTGAAAAAAGGCTTTATTTTTAACAGATTTGGTGATTAATAAAAAGAAATAATAAGCCCAGACGTTCGATTTTACAGCCGTCAATAAGTAAATAACACCAGGATTACAGGAAGGAAATGTATGATTTGGCAATAAAAATACATATTCGCCGTTTTAATAAGCAATGGTTTAACAATGTGTAAATGTACATTACTCAAAATGTGTTTATCCATATATAGACAAACATAAGGACCGACTTAAGTTGATCTGTGAAAGACATATAGTCCTCCATCCGGAAGAAAAGTAGACGATAATAGTTCAAGTACATCTTTCAATTATAAGAAATCTTTACATCTTTTAGGCATGTTGTCTTAGTAAACACTTTCTGAACAACTAAAAACACGTATTAAGCTCATCATCTCTGTTATTCTTTTTGCTATTTATTTACAAAAAGTAATTCCGTATGCGGGATAGCATGCGAGTGGATTTTGTTGACAGAAACGGACGTCGCAACAGCGCGTGTGGTGTAATATTATGACTTGTTTGTGTAATATTTACTTATCAAACTAACACATAATGCAACTTCGACCTTAGCTCTATCTCTTCTGGTTTGTAAACTCGCATAATCGTGCTTGTTGTTCCTTAGCCAGTTTTCTCCGAGTTTCCGGATCGCTTTCAATTTCAGAAACGTTTCTAGTACACCACTAATCAGTAAACGTCTCAAACAAAGTTATATATAGGAACCATACCAGGCAAATGTGAAGTACTTGAGTTTGTCTGCCGACAGAATTCCGGCCTCCTTACCCTTGTTGGGCACGGTATTGGCTGCTGGCTAGCAAAAAGGAGCACTTCTGGCGACGATTGTCCTCAGCTTGATTAGCTCAACCCAGGGTTAGTGAAAAATTAAAGATGAAAACTTTAGAGAGCCGGCTTGCGTCTGTTTTCTTAACAGAACGTTTGTGAAGTTTAAGAAGAAATATTTATTAAAGTAAAATAAAAAGTGCGTCAATCTTCAATTTTTGATTTAGATCTTATGTCAATCTTCGGACAACTCAGATCTGCTCAGTTTGCATCGAGACTCTTCAAACTTGTACAATATCAACAACAGATTCATGTACATCTTATGTACCTATTTTTATACAGAGAATCCCGTACTATGTTCTAATCACTTCGCAAGGTTACCTGTGCTAGTCGTTAGTGTATGCAGCCTTATGTTACGGTTTTTGACGCACAATTTTGTGGTCAATTTTTTTTGGTTGGATTTGGTTCAAATAATTAGAGACGTATTTGATGCGGCAAGATACACAGACTGAGCAATTTCACTGCTTGGCAGACAGTAAATTCTCGTCATCTGTAGGCCTACAATGCTTGACATGGGCAATAATTTTAGGTAATGTGATCGTTTTTACAGCGCTTGTGACTGCGAGACACATCCTTAGAATAACAATTATCCACAATCAAGTAATACTCAAGTAGTAACGATCCATTTTAAGATTCTCTGCGGTGTTTAAGCCCTGCGAGTAAATAGCTCAGTTAACACGAGATATAAATAAAACCATCTCTTTGAAATTAACCGTATTTAATAAATAACACAGCCTTAATAAGGATATTGTAGAGAACTAGTGATTATCAATATCGTGTGATAAGAATTAAGGCCTAAAACAGACATCAACACATTATCGTCTGGTATTGGGCGCCAGAATGAAGCCGGCCTAGGGCAGGTAATATAAACATTGCTATAGAAACATCAGCTGTTTAAAGATGCGGTACAGTCCCATCTGCGCATGTGCACAATGGAGCCTCCTTGTAGGAATTCAAGGAATTTAACTGAGTTTAATTGAGT
>JAOTOK010072291.1:0-16545 GCA_025770025.1 Virgularia gustaviana | reverse complement strand
GGAAACTATTTGGCCGATTTCAAAAATTGTTTCACCAATGGGCATGAAAACGTCTTGGTTCTAACATATATTTTTTTTGAATTTTGGGGTTATAGGCACTTTAAACAAGAGAACTATAAAACACATTATGCACAATGTACATGTGAGGAGAGAGAACCACAAACATGTGTAAACGTAGACAAACATTATTAAGTTTGTTTGACTTTTAAGAGAGCTTTCTAACCATGAACCCTAGCGACTATAGCATAGAGTTTTTTCTGTTTAGTTTTGTTAGAAACCTTTTGGATGATCGTTTTTATAGCTATATTTATTATTATATAACAGAAGCTATGCAATAACATTTTCAATCGTGTATTTCTTAGCTGGCCTAAAAAACCGCCAGTTAAAATGCATTTTGGCATGAACTATATGACTCAAATAAATAACTGTATATTTTTACCTATGTATGGGAATCTGGAACCGAAAGCAAAAGTTATAGTAATCCGGAATCCAAAGCTAAGAATCCGGAATCCAAAGCTAGGAATCTGAAATCCAAAACTAGAAATCCGGAATCGAAAGCTAGGAATCTGGAATCGAAAGCTGGGAATCTGGAATACAAAGCTAGGAATCTGCAATCCAAAACTAGAAATTAAGAATCGAAAGCTAGGAATTTGGAATCCAAAGCTTGGAATCAGGAATCCAAAGATAGGATCCCGGAAGCGAAAGCCAGGACTGCGGATACCAAAGCTTTAAGTATCTGGAATCCCAAGCTAGGAATCTGCAAACCGGATTTGTTTACATAGGACAAATATTGATCAAATGATGTGGCATAAATTTGTTACCCTGCTTAATTACATTCGGGAGATATTTAGGTTTGTATGATATGCATGTGATTATGAAACTTCACCTGCATGACCGCTTCAATATGCATAACGAGTTTTAAGGCCTACTCGGGGTCCTAAAGCTGCATTAAAACGCCTAAAAGCGCCTAAATATGTCTAAAAACGCGCAAAAATGCTGTACAAAGCCATAAAATGGCCTCTGTGCATTTCGTGTCGATTTTGTTTAAAATGCCTAAAAATGCCTTAAACCGCCTCTTGTCACCAAATGCGGCGTTTTAGGGACCTGGGGTAGGCCTTTTTCTGCAAGTGATTAAAGAGGGGGATAAGTCGTTTCTGAGTAATGTGCGAGGTGTCTGTTTGCACAAGATCTCGGAAGTTATCACTCGATCAACTCCACTTCAATGCTTGACGCGCGAAAACAATATTGAAACATGGCGGGTACTTTCCCGTCGTTGCGTCATTTTGTTCGTCGAATATTGATCCGTCAATAAGAGCAAGGTGAACAGAAAAGGCATACGTGGCGGATATAAAAATGCTTCAAAGGTATCTCGATGTCTTCGACCAATGAAGACAATTCAAAGAAATGCTTTGCTTTCGACATAACGTGCGAAATACTTCATGCCAGTGTAATGATGTGTATCGAAACCAAATTTGCAAACAGTGACCGCGCATGCTCAGTAACGACTCCCCCCTTATAAAGAAGAATTTAAATGCATGACTTTATATCACCATTTGTGACTTTTAAGATATGATCTGTTAAAACTCGTTATGTACTGTGATGTAGTAAGCACAGAACAATGATCCATACAGAAGGGACGGTTGTGTCCTCATGTATTAGGGAACTGGGGATAGTTTCACAAAGATCGCAAATTTAATTGGCTGCTCTGTTTTCTGGCCATTAAACTGCATGCTTTGGCCAATAAACACGCAAAGCTTGCTGGCTGCTCGACCTTCTGAACAGTAAACTGCATGCTTTGGCCGATAAGCACGCCAAGCTTGCTGGCTGCTCCACCTTCTGGCCATTAAACTGCATGCTTTGGCCAATAAACATAACAAGCTAGCTAGCTGCTCGACCTTCTGGTCAGTAAACTGCATGCTTTGGCCAATAGACACGCCAAGCTTGCTGGCTGCTCTGTTTTCTGGCCATTATACTGCATGCTTTGGCCAATAAACATAACAAGCTAGCTAGCTGCTCGACCTTCTGGTCAGTAAACTGAATATAATGATTTGCATGGGAATTCGCTGAGTTGACCTTCTGTATAAAGATCAGTATTCTGTGGTAGCCATAGTAAAGCCTCCCGACACTGGAGCTACGTGCTTGATGGGTTAATTACATGATTCAATTTCAGCCCAGGCTGAGATTTTAGCACGTTAGTTGATGTATGGAAACTAGAAAAATAATTGAAATAACGATGTGAAGTAAGAGTGAAAAATGTGTCTTTCATATTTCAAATTATTTCCCTATTTTCCATGCATCAAAAGGCAAAAGCCGCGGTGAGATCTCATCCCGAACTGAAATTGCATCTATAATCAACCTCTTACTGATTATAGTTGATTGCTTACCTAAAATGACCGCTGAGCAAATAGCTCCAGTGTTTGACAGGCTCAAGAATGAATAGGGAGTTTAAAATTCACGACGAATACGGATACCGATGCCGAAATTTAAGAAGTTCTTCCTGTGATTGGTCAGCAGTAAAAGGCCCGACCAATCACTGAACAGCATCACGAAATTTTCGTATTCGTATAGTGAAGCTTAAACCCCCTATTATCTCCCAGAGCGAGGTAAGCAACTTTTACAAATTTCGTACTGCATTATTTGATATGATCATAATTATTCAGTTAAAGTATGTTTGAGTCATATCGTATGCCTTCTGGAAATCCAATACTTAAAAAAGTTGAATTGAATTTGGAGGAAAGCGGGCCCTGGAGAGAAGATGTTTGAGACCTTGTCAGGAGCACGTCGTCTTGGAGCGCTATCTAGGAACACTACACAAGATTTGTTGGTTCATTAAGGCCTGTTCGGTTTGTGTTATCAGGGCTGTCCTGAGAAAATTTTAACCGGGGGGTGTGAGAGCGCCTTTTGGTCGACTGGAGTGCGACATTTTTGCCGTGTATTATATAGACCATCGTTCAGAAGCCAAAATAACCGTTGGACGACACTCAGTTAAAATGAGGCTGGGTACTAGTTGCTACATACGTTAAGCAATACGTTTGTTGGTCCGCAAAGTTTCGAGTTTCGTATTAATGTATCATCGACGATTGAGCCTAGAAAAAAGCAGTGGCGCATAACTGTAGGATCGGGTGTCCCTCATTCCCCTTCCGAAAATTTGTAATGCACCGTTAAACAAAACAAGGACCAAGGTTCCAACTTTGTGTTTTCCAGCATCAGATTATATACACGTATATTTCGTGAGATAATTTCACTGCGACACATCATAAGGTCGAAGTCAATCAAAAATTTTTCAGGATGTAAATGCTCGAGTACTTCCACTTGCCCAAACACCGTTCAGTACCTCTTTCACCAGCTGGGGCACCCCCATCTTTGCCCACCTGGAAATGATAAGAGTTGCCCCACTGGCAAAAAGACAACAAGGCGTTTTCAGAGACTAGGAGCGCAAAGTGAAGGTTTGAAACGTTCCCATCAACAACGCGTAATAAGATGTTTTGGCAAAATCTTCAAAGCTGAAGAATCCGTCAATATTTTGACCTCTGAAGCCCTGCAACCCATTGTCACCGAGATGTGGCACTGGGAAGAAACACACACCCCGAAGAAAAAGTGAAGAACTTTTTTCTGTCTGCTACCGTTTTCTTAAAATCGTTGTTTTTCTGACACATTTTCCCGCCTTTCAATGCAAATTCGTCGATGCACCTTTGCCAGAAAGTTGCCCACGGGGACTGGGAACGATGAGACACAAAACGTCCCGTGATTGAAATCCAAGAATGTGTGTTTTACCGGAAACTAAAATAGGCGTATTTTACCATAATATTCTCTCTCCAGTGAAGACATGAGAAAAATCTAAAAGTCCCAAAAAATTATATGCCAAAGTGTGTCCGTCTCAAAATGGCAATTCAATAAATAAATGAAGGAATGGCGGAGAATTGAAAGAATACAGTAAAGAATGAAAATAGTGTACTGCTAGCTAGTCGAGTCGTTTACTAAATCAATAGACCGATTCAGCCTTGTATGCAAATTGCCTATTTCAATGTTTACATATATTTCTGAGAGATGGTTTATTGTCGGTGCCGGGATATAAAAACAAACAACAACGGGTGCTTATGACAATAATCCCACATCTCTCACAAGTATATGTAAACACTGAAATGGGTAATTTGCATACGATCGAGGCTGAATCGGTCTATTGTTGGCTTTGAATAACTAATTCTCGGCATCCTTTGAACGCCTTAGTGCCCATCGCTTTAACAATCCAGTAGGACAACCTTTTGTGACGACAATATATGCTTGGATCCTAAAACAAATGAATTCAATCATCAGGGAAAATTTGGTTGCATGATGTTCAAGGTAGATGAGAATACCAAGGTAGATCCGAGATATTTGATAACGCAGCAGTAATCAAAACATCATATCATTTTGGTGATAATCGAGTACTTCCTCTGATAGAATATATAATTTGAATCCCAGACTATACGTCATTAGTTTAAAATGTTAAGATTAGGATTAGGTTTAAGGTAGGGGATTGTTATTAGGGGAGGGTTAGGTTAAGCTGTAACGCAAGCTTATGATCGCCCTATGAGTTCGATTTTTAATATTTCACCATTTATTTACAAAGAAATTTCGTCCGTTAACATCGTTTTGGGAAAGTTAACAAAATCATATTCAGATGATGGCGATATTTATTCACCGCACCTCATTTTTTTTACAAAATGGTCAAATGATATGCGAATGGTTGAGACAAATGTTGCACGAACAATAACAAAGTAATTATAAAGGAAATATTTTGTTATTATGCGCAAAAAGTGCAACTAATGGATATTCTGTGGTCAGTGACCAGATGAACCAAAATATTGTCCTGATTCTAGTTGACACCTATAATTTCGCAGATGGTTAAAAACAAATGTCTGATAAGACATTGGAGGCTTGCTTTCATGTTGATCACATTATCTAATATGTTAAAGACATTATCGACATTATTTTAAAGACACGTAAATAACTTGTATAGAAAACACTATCGCCGATTAACAACACTGCATAACTGATTTTTGACAACGTGCAACATTTTTTGTTTTAGATGGTTTGTTTTGTGCTTTATACACTAAAGCGGTTATTTTTCTTCTGCTGTCATGGAGCATTTGTTATAAACAGGTAACACTCAAAGTTGAACACTAAAATGTTAAGAGTTGAAAGTATTTTGGGTATAGTAAAGTGCCAAGTACACTGTAGCGAACGTTTCCAGTGAAAGCTTACTTACACCGGGTTGCTCATCAGTATGATTGAGTCAGCTGGTAACAATGGTAGTAAGACATTTCCTGCCTCGTTCCCAGGCACCCGCAGTGCGTTTTCGCTATCGCAACATGGTGGCTTATATGAAGTAGGGCGTTGCCGCGCACGGGTTCATGAGTTGCCGCTTTGTGAATCCGTGCAAACTTAAGGCAACCAAAAAAGTTGCTTCGAAAAATATGCATCATGAGAGATGTCAATCAAATCGTTACAATTGCAATTCCGGCTTTCCCTCTGCTTTCTTTATTGGAAGTAGGCTATTTTCGGATTAGTGAAATCCATTTTCAAAACATTGAAACATTGAAATTGAAATTGAAATTGCTGTAAGACACCAACAATGCACAAACAACGTGCTGATCACTAAGAAAGCCTTTGTAGTCACAATATTGAAAGTAAACAAAACGGGGCATGTAAGATACAGAGCTTTTTTATACAAGTCAATCAAAGTACGTAAATAAACACAACGAATTTATTTTACCAGAATTTGCCAGTCACAGTGTTACAACACAATAATATTAATCATTGAGCGCAGCGAGAGTTATTAATCGTGACAGCTGATATGGAACAATGACGTCAGAAGAGGATATGCACCAGTCTTCTTTGAAAGAACTCCCCCCTTGTTTCCCTGCTGGTTAAAAGAGTTCTAAATTCTTGAATTTGAATGCCATAAATTGCAGTGTCATGTAACTCTATTTATGTTCTGTACAAGCACGAGAGTCAAACAAATAAATAAGATAGACATGTGACGTCATCATTTCAGATCAACTGGATTGTCAACAGTTTATTTAATAATTAGAATTACAACACAAGGAATAAACTACATAATATACTGATAATGTATTCGTTTCATAACATTATGTAGATTTCCATCTGAGCACACTGGGGCTCTCTTTGGTTTCAGTTTACTGGTCGCTGCATTATTTTCCCTGCTTCAGTTTCCATTGTTTATCTTCGTTGAGGGACCTTGTAATGGAGATCCTACTTTGGTGAGAATATTAATTTTCGATATAAAATGAAATCCGTTTCAAAACGAGTCATTTATCCAGCGCATATTTTTTTAATTCTTCCATGAAAAACTAGGATGCATTACGTGGATTCCCAAATCCGCAACTTGGGACCGAGGGCCACAATTTTGAATCCTGAGACAAAATTTTGGTTCTGAAACCACAGTTTCCAATCCGGAGTTACAATTTCGTGATCTGGAGCCACAATTTTGTGATCCGGAGTCACAGTTTAATTGGGACCCCGAGCCCCAATTTGGGGTCCAGAGTCACAATTTCAGATCCCGAGTCACGATTTGGGATCCGAATCACGATTTGGGATCCGGAGTCACGATTTGGGATCCGGAGTCACAATTTGGAATCCAGGGTCGCAATTTGGGATCCCGAGCCCCAATTTGGGATCCGGAATTACAATTTGAGATCCGGAGCCAGAATTTGGGATCCGGACTTCTCAACATTTCACAACAGATTCCGCAAAACAAAATACATTTCTAAATACATTTCTATAACCGAGAATCGTGCACAAAGTGATCTAAATCTTTTATCACGAGACTTACGCGATATAAATATTTATGATAATAATACAAGCTTGAAGCTTCGCGCAAAGTCTTGTTAAGGCATTCAACTATTTCATTGGTTGTTGCAGTGAAATATATCTAACTAATACAGAGTCAGTCTGACTCTGTATAGTCAGTGATTGTTGGATAATTCAGTTTAGAGTCTAAAGGTATATCATATTTAATAATACAAATTCTATGCCAATTTCTCTCTTTCCAGATGAACCTCGGCTTGCTTATTTTGCAAGTTCTCATGTTTGCTCATCCAATTTACCTACACAGAATATCAACGAACAACAAGTCTGTAATACCACGTCAAATAACCTGAATTAATTGCTCGTTGCTCAACATATTCCACGTTTTACAGAGTTTATTTATAAAATTAAACTTTCCTAAATGTTTTGAAAGATTTGTAAAGCCACAAAATTATTATAGTATATTTCACTTGGTAGAACCCTTTACTTATGAAAAATTGTAGAAAATATATAAGAAAAAACAAACTCCAAAAATAAAAAAACTTGCGAGTTATATTTAACTTGATATCCAAGAAAAACCAAGAAAACAGGCTGAAGCAGTTCAGGTGATATTTCGATGTTTTTACAGAATCATTTTCAAACCTACAAGCAAGTGGAGCCATTATATACAAGGGCAAGTATGTATATACATCAATTACAGACTAAAGTTTTACAGAGTGCAATGTGTAGTGTAAAAACAAGGTGAGCAATTAGTTAAAGGGGGAGGGGTTACAGTCGC
Source organism: Virgularia gustaviana (assembly GCA_025770025.1). Lineage (NCBI taxonomy): Eukaryota > Metazoa > Cnidaria > Anthozoa > Scleralcyonacea > Virgulariidae > Virgularia > Virgularia gustaviana. The sequence goes on along the minus strand of JAOTOK010072291.1, from coordinate 8,957 downwards.
TTTTGGCATTTTGCGCATCGATTCTGCTCATAACAAAAGCGGGCTCCTGATGTAAACATTGTATATTTATTACCCTTTTCACGTACTACCAGAGGTTTTGAACATAAACATCTCTTTTCGGTAAAATACTTAGGAGTCGCGTCACGCAATAGGGTAATGACTAAAAGTACACACGAGAAACATACGTGTAGGTTAGGATTAGGGTTGGGGTCAAGATTACTCGTATGTACTTGTATGTTACTCGTAGTACTCGTGTGTACTTTTAGTCATGATCCAGGCAATAGAGAGTCATGATATAGAACGAATGCCAACGGAACAACGTTTTCCCACCGAAACTGAGCAATAAAACACTTTAGCAAATTATGTGATTTTGTTCATTGATTAAAAAAAATTATCCCAATTCCATATATTACATAAATTTTAAAATAGGACCTTACTTAGTGTCAATTTGCGTTATATGGGCAGAATATCTCGCAAACTATGTACGTATAAAATTCATAAAGGTGTAAACTGGCATTCAACATTATTATTTTTTAAAAGAGTTTTTCTTTTTGCAAGACAAAAATACTTTTTGGTCCGTGTGACTTTCATAGACTGTTGACTATGTATTGGTGCTTGCGTGATCATCTTTAATCTTTTTCTGGCTAGCGTGATTCGATCAACACATTTTATCACTGTCACTCAACGTGGAATTGTAATAGATTAATTAATTCCATACGTTGCTCAAAGGCTGCGATAAATTATATCCTTAGGTCAGTGAAATAGGTCAATATGCTAAATTATTCTGATGGTTAACCCTGTGGAGTCCATGAGGGTCCACATTGACGAGTAAAATCGTCTGGCGTTAGCCAGAGTAAAATCTATAAAGACCGTGTTGGACCCCAAAGAGCACAAGTTGTATACCATTGCTCATTGCTATATATGTCGTTACCATTGTAAAAAGATAGATATTTGACTGCTACTACAGGTTACAGCTACCGTAATCGATCCGAAAAAGTTTTAAAAAATATTTTTCTAAGTGTAACAAAGCATATGCTTACATAATAAGTGGATCGAGTCAGTAGTGCATTTTTAATGTTGATAACTATATCTTTATAGCAGCTAGGCGTTAAACCGGAATTCACTACGAGCAGTATGAGAAAATAGCGCCGTCACATATGTGAGACAGCTAAAATCGCAAACCTGCACAAAAGTAGCAACAATTTGAACCATGCATGGAGTTATTTTGTTAAGGGGGTCGCAAGTATGCCCCATGGGGAAAATTACGGGATTTGGAAGTGCTAAACTCGCCATTTGCTGGATTTTAGAACATTGTTATTGTAACACAAATTCAGCCATTTTCTTCCTACTTTAGATATCAAGCCGTATTATAGCTTTCCATAAAAGTAGTTCCTTGGCTACATCACTGAACGAAAGTGGTACATAGGCGGGTACAATGAACTCTAGCGATATGCAACTAGAACGCAAACTGCATATTTAAAATGCCATAAGCTGCTTGAAACCAAAATGAGTTGGAGCAGTCACACTTAACCACAGAATACTAACTAAAAGAAGGTCATTGTGACAGTGGACAGTGCAGGCTGCAGAGGCAATCACCCCGATGAAAACATTTATGTACGCATATTGACTCCGCAACCTGCACCTGCTGGATGACGAATCACTTACGGGAAATGCGCTGGATATGACCTTTTGTTTTTTTTAGTATTCTGTGGCTGAATATTGTTGTAATTTTAACGAATTTTCCCCATTGAGCTACAGTCTTGAAAATTACATAGCAAATAGAGCATTTCAAAAGCTTCAGTTTGATATATAACACAACGTACAGTGACTGTGTTAAGTATTTCTTCTCATAACTCAGAAAACTAAAAAGTCCTGGCTTCAATTTCTCCCCCGAGTTAGCGTTCCAGTTGTTTACATAGAGTTCATTGGGCGATCAGTATTCCATCTTGTCGGTCTAGCTTGCAAATTGTGCTCGTTTGTCCGCACATTCAGTTATAGAAAACACAAGAACGATGATGTGTTCATAATACTAGATTGAATTCACAACTGTCTCATGTCACACAATGTCTCCCCCCATGTGGTTGGCGTTTATGGTTTTTCTGCAGTCTTGCTGTAATCTCGCCAGTTTTAGACGAATGTTATGTTCTCGAGATTGCGGGATAAACAGAAAGCGGGATACAGGATAGCAGAAATATGGGCCCTGTGTATCTTGTAAATTTTTGAGAATTTAATCATTATTGAAGATCTATCTAGACGCGATCGAGGGATGTTTTGGCATAAGATACGATTAAGTAATAAGCTTGCTGCATGCAGAAGTATAGTCTGTTCAAGACCCAATATGAACACAGGCTCAGCTCATTGACAAGAAGCCAGAACGGGAAACCGACAGGCATAATCATTGTACAAAAATGTCTTATCTTTCCAGTAGCTTTTGACCATTTGTATACAAAAACGTTTTAAAAATTTCAGATGAACCGGTTGTTCATATATTATAGCTATAATTAGTATCTTGATTGCACATTATTTGACCGGTTCAAGCTGTGACAAGTTGGAAACGTTTCCATGAAAATACATTTTTAGATTGCTTTTTGCGGCCTTTTACTGTGAAAATCAGTGAAAATGGCCTTAACACACGTTAAAAGCCAACAGAACTTTACTTAAAGCGGCCAGTTTGTGACTTTACAGTTACCGCACAAGCAAATTAAACCGTTATTGATGTATAATAGACCGTGGTATGTCATTTTCAGCTATACTAATCCAGTGAACTCAAATAAGACTGGAACGCTACCTTCAGTTAGTAACTGATGATTTCGTGAAGCCAAGATGGCGGATCATGGGCTCACTCTTGTAGATCATACCTACAAGATGCCTACAAGTATGAGCCCATGATCCGCCATCTTGCATGGCTTCAAGATTTTCTGCGGAGGTAGCGTTCCAGTCTTATTTGAGTTCACTGTACTAATCACACTGCTTATAATAATCATACGCCGCGTGTTATCGGTATATACCGGTTCAAGAAGTCATGTTATACCGGTTTGAGGAATCATAAGGATATAATGTAAACAACGGTTGTGTATAATATGAATTGTAATTAATAAAACTATGTTTAATTTTTAATAGGTTTCTAGGAAATGGCTTCGTGATATAGTTCCCGTCTATTGTAGCTATTTCACATAACTGTTTAACTGACAGGTTAATTGAAATTTGTTATCTACTATCGATCCAAGGACGAGAGAAAGAACACCGGGAAAGCTAGCAAGCAAGCCGCAAGCAAGGAAACTCTGTCTGTACACAAAATACATTGCGAAAACAGCGAACTTACTGCATGTAAAACGCAGTACCACTAAAAATCGTGGACAATGTAAGTTGAGCTGTAGTATTGTTACTTGTTCAATGTTGTCCAAACCTCATTACATTTCCAATATATTGTTGATATTGCAACTTGTTGACGCGTTTCAAAAATATATATACTGAACAAGTAGCCAAATTATATTTAATATGGTTGAACAACAATGAAAAATATGATGAATATTGATGAAGCTGGAGTGCAGCACAGCATTCTCCAGTCATGTGTGTGTTTTTACGCATGTAATATCAATAAAAAAAACAACAACAAAAAAACGTGGAAATAATTGTCAAAATTGTGCGAACGTGTTGACTGATGCGAAAGAAAGAGCGAAATACCAGGCTCTGCATGAAAGACTGCGGGGTTTCTACAAAAGACCAGAGTCCATCCTCACATTCCGGTTCGACTAGTTTGATATTGTTTTGGGAAAATACCGTCATTATTTTCATATTCGTAGCTTCATTTGTCCGAAGACAAACATACCTTTAACAAAGTAAAATACTACTTGCTAGCACAATTTCGATTGTAGTAAGACTGCACAGACGATCAATCAACCACAGATAAACTAATTTGCTGCACGAAACAGCTGTGTATTGCCCATGGCAGCGCTATCACATCACATCTTTCTAGTCGTGTGGTGTAGTTTTGAATGCGTTCTTGTAACATCAATTATCTTTGGTTGGGCTCAGTTCTTGGAGGTACTTGAAAGTGAACGGTATTTTTCCTCTTATTGTGAAGATGAAGGACCGAATGTGGAGAAGTGGTTGTCAAACTCGACTGCTACGTCAAGTAACGTGCGAACATGCAACAGACAGGACGGCCTGCTCAATTTGGTCTACTCGTTCGCTGCCTTCTCCACGTCCATTTCAATTTTTCTCGGTGGAAAATTTCTCGATATTTATGGATTCAGGAAGGCAAGAGTGTTGTCATGGTAAGAATAAGGCCTTATTTATATTTTTTATTTATTTACTGCATGTCTGGGGAAGTGAGGTTATTTGATTGTGTCCTGAGTGCCTCGCTTTCATTCGCTGAAGCGGCAAATTCAATTTTTGCGGATTTGTTTATTAAAACTGAACCACAACTATGGCACAGCAATCAACCGAGTATTTGTCCCAGCACTATACTGGATTACTTGATACTGCAGTACAAGCTTAGATAACCAGGGAGCGCGGGGTGGGGTGGACAGGGTTTGCTATATAGCCCCAGACCCACAATAAATGATAGAATTTTAATTGTATATTGTAAATTTTGTACTTTTTAAAGTTCATATTAAAAATAGATTATATAAATATCATTTAATTGTGCATAGCGATCCTTCAGGTGTATTTCAATCTTGGTGATTTAGTACTTTATACCTAAAAGTGTTTATGTCTTGCTTCATTCAAGATTGCCATATGCAAGCTGGCTTTCTCAGGGTGTTGATTTCAAAATTTCACAGGAGAATGCCCCCCCTCCTATTGTGCTATTGCCTTCGGCAGCCTGTACCCCCCCAATAAAAAAATATATGCTCCGTGGTCCCTGTGAACGTTGAAAGTGACTTTAAATTCTGCTTCGTAGGACGAGTGATCCGAGCTAGTCCACGAGCTAGTTCCAAAATTGACCTTGAATTATGTCAAAATTGCCGCGCACGCACATCTAGTGTCTATATCACCAAACTAATTTTTGAAAAAAAAATTCAATTTGGAGCTTGTAAGTTGTAATGCAACACCATCCGATCCATAATTTGATGCGCACCAATTAATTTCAAAAATAAATTAAAAATTTCCCATAAGAAATTATAAATGCAAACAGCGAACCAATTTGATTTATATTGAATCCTTCTGATCGATCGAACTTCTTAGCTAGGGAAGTCATTATCTCAGTGCGCCCAAATCACGCTGTATAAACTAGTCTAGACATCCATAAGACATAAATTGATATTAAATTGGCTCCGTGTGCGCACTTTTGCGTTACTTTCTTGGGCAAACCGCGGTGAACTGGGAAAGCCACATGTACACAATTTCGGACTACACGCCGTTATCCAAACAACACAACGAAAGGGAAACTTCAACATGTCTTTTACCTGGCTTGGTGAAGCTACGACTCAATATTAACCGATTAGTTTTAAAACAGAAATGATTGACACAATATTTTTATAATAGACTGTAGCTATATCTATCACCATTTCACAACAGCCCATAATAATTACTGAAAATATTCCAGACTTATGACGCTAATTCATGTTTTGATAGTGCGCATTATTGTGTAATTCAATTCATAATTAATTAATGCTTAATTTTTCTTGTGCTGTGCATGGCTGTCTGCGGCATTAAGGGACGTACATTTTGTTCGCTAAAATTATTAAAACGGCCAAAATAAACTGTGTTGCGTAAAAAAGGGAGGGGGTTTAATACGACGGGCAAATATAAACAAGCGTGGATGATTTATAAATAATCATAAAATATATTACACTAAGATGCATGGATATTTTTCATTTTTCTGGTTTCGAATGCTCTCAACTGATAATGTACAGTGAAATTTATATAATATTTACATTTCTGGTCAACACTTGTTATCAGAATTGTTAGCGGAATGCGCAGAAGTAGCGCGGCTGGTGCTGGGATCACGTTTAGAGAAATCCAAAATGGCCACCCACACGGCTTTGATTGAGTTAAGACATTCGTTTTATCTTTTGAAGATGAACCGAGTCAAGGCCATCATATCACATATGTAAACAAAGGCAGTCGTCGGCTTTTACACCTTATTCAGTTGGTAGTAGCTACCTATGGCAGCATGTTGTTTTGGAAATTTTACCAAGTAACCGTTGTGTAGCTCGTCATTATCCTTAAAAGGCAACTCTTTTGTCTTTTATTCTTTATTTACAACAACGACAATAGGCAAAGTATGACCTTTCGCATTTTCTGGTCATTTCATATGAGAATCGAACATTAGGAGGCTGAGGATTGGAACCTAATTGTTATATCTTCATGTTACGGATTGAGCATAAATAAAAATCGTTTGTGACAGTAGTTAACAGTGAGACTTATTTTTAGGGTTATGGTTTAGGTTGGGGTAGCGGTTTGGTTTGGTTGGCAGTGAGTATTTCAAAATTAAACGGTGGGAAAGTGCGTAGTCGCGTGAAGCTGTGACTGTGATCCGTAACATAACGGAAGCATCATGAGGACTTAGTGAGGTAATTCGGGATCTTAATGGATAATTACCCCGCTAAAGATTAGGTATCCATCTCTCCCGCATCTCATCCTCCCTCAGTTTCCTAATGTTGGTGTTACGCTGCTAAAATATCGAAATGGCCAAAACTGCGAAAGATCACACTTAAGCTTTAACTATTTTGTTGTTGTAAATAGAGAATAAAAGACCAGAAGAGTTTCCAGCGAAAGAAGCTTGGCCACCACAGGGTACATGCGAGGGAGGGACTTTACGTCTGCATTACTCGAATGTTGGTTTCGGTATCTTTCATGTCGCCAATGTAAATTAAACAAAGGATAAGAAGTTGCAATGCTTCATTATTATTTTAATGCGTTCAGCATATGTGAAGCAGGGCGTCTGAAACTGGACGTCATTATTCGTTTACATGATCCCGCAGCTCGATTAGGCGCAATTCAGTGAGGCGTGCAACCTTTTTGATTATTAGCAGGTTTTCATTGAGCCTCGTGGGATTTTTGAACAATGTCAGATGGTGGTCAAATAATGGATAATGACCAATAGTACACACGAGTACATACGAGTACATACGAGTACATACGACTAGAGACGACTACAGACAAGTAACATACGAGTAACCTTGACGCCAACCCTTGGCACGATTGTGACGTCACGTGAAAACGCAGCTATACCTCACTATCCTCACCGTTCTAGCTGCACATATTGCCAAAGCATGCATGTATTACAGTTTTTCAGGATTGCATCCACAAAGAGACAAATAATAAAGTGCATAATATGTCATATATAGACGAGAAATTTTAAAATCTTTATATTTTCTTGTTTAGCATGATTTACCTCGTGGCAGGATTACTGATGTATCTCTCAACGCTCGGTTAGTTAATTATTATCTGCTTGTGCAAGAAATACTGCTTGGAGTTTCCGTGAATGCTTTACGTTAGGCCCGATCAAGGATGAGAGTCGATGAGACTGGCTAAGGGCCGTTTTCCACTTTAGTCGTATCGTAGCGAAACGTAGCTGATTTCATTGTTTCATGAGCACCAGAACGAGAACTAATTTTCTATGTTATTGTTCAGAGTTATGCAAGTTTGTGCACCTTCGTCATCATGCTCACTGTATATGCGAACAACCAAGAGTAACCGACCTTGGTCACTCACCAGTAAGATTGAACAATTAGCCACGTTCGAGGTTGTCATTGGATGATGGCGGCTAAGTACAATAGACAAGTGATGGCGAAAGCACACAGCACTTCATATAGGCTCACAGCATAAATCAACTCAACATAGATACTGCTTCTATAGGTTGGTTGCAATAGGGTTCACTCCAGCGCACATGAAGGACATTTCACAAAAGAATTCATTATAATAACATTATTTTGCCCGTCATTTGCTTTTGTGTTTCACTATATGATATGGTTGATGTGAAAAACGATCCTTATTTTCTTCTCAGGTATCCACGAGTTAATATTTCCTGGACTAATCATATCCTGCATGGGAGGTTCATTCTTTATGGCATCCCTCGTGAAGGTACGTGATACAGAAGTATATTTATTTCCCGGCGAACTTCTAGTATACGTAGTAGGCCCTCGCGGATCGCACCCTAGCCCTGCCCCCCTAGCCCTGCCCCTAGCCCTGCCCCCTAGCCCGGCCCCTAGCCCGGCCCCCTAGCATTGCCCCCTAGCCCTGCCCCCTAGCCCTGCCCCTAGCCCTGCCCCTAGCCCGGCCCCTAGCCCTGTCCCGTAGCCCTGCCCCTAGCCCTGCCCCCTAGCCCTGCCCTCTAGCCCTGCCCCCTAGCCCTGCCCCCTAGCCCTGCCCCCAAGCCCTGCCCCCTAGCCCTGCCCCCTAGCTCTGCCCCTAGCCCTGTCCTCTAGCCCAGCCCCCTAGTGTGTCATACACAGCGTCCCGCAAACACAACATGTAGAACACCTACTTCGCATGCTAGCGAACATTATATCAGCTCTATGGTTGTAGAATATACTGTAGTTTAGATGGTTTCAAACGTTCTTCTCATTGACTGCATAACGCGGATCGACGGATTGCCGTATCCACAATCATATCCTGGCAAAAATGTTTGTGGAGAGTAGCAGCAAAAATATGTGAGATAACGTTTTTAACGATACAAAGCAATAATTTGTTTGACAAGACGCCTATAGCTGGCGTTTACACGGGCCAGGGATTTTTGAACGCGGAGAGTACGCGCGCTGCGTATAGATTATATATTTAGTGGCAATGTTGGCTAGCTACTTTTATGTTGCTGAGGCAAGGATATAAGGAGTAAATTGAATCAGAATCTCAGATTTTGGGAATTAAAGATGGCTCCTATCCTTCATTGAAATCCACGTAAACACGATTAGATTCATTCTCAATTCCCAGAGGTGCAACCTCGTCCCCAGGGCCTTTTGGACGTGTGGTTGTAAAGGCCCTGGCACAGGCCGGTCACGTGATCTTAAAAA
>JAOTOK010072180.1:0-16546 GCA_025770025.1 Virgularia gustaviana | reverse complement strand
TTGTATTTCTACTAAAACAATTAATCGCCTCAGGCTCGGTGAATATCGGTGAATAATCACCTCGCCTTCGGCTCGGTTGGCTCGGTGGATTAGTCACCGATATTCACCTCGCCCAGTTCGGCGATTATTTGTTAAATATTATAATTACATTTGCTGATCTCTTGGTGGGGCACCAAAACAACCACAATTAGTGAATGCCCCACCACGCTACTGTTACCTGTATATCATTGTCAATTTGACCTGAATAAATAAAAAAACGTTGCACTAAAATGATAAATATTCAATAGGCTCAATATAACAATGCAAGTTTTATGTGAAAATACACTTTTATAATTTAAGCTACATAGTGCTAACTTTATTGGTATGATGATCCTCTAATGCTGTTTTGTTGTATAGCCATTGTTCCATGCAATCAAATGTGAAATATTCGTAATCTAAATATAATTTATTAACAAATAGTTCACGTGATCTTCTAGTAAGAACTTTTAAACTTCCAATCCCATGGATGCATACTGAACGGACTAGTTTTCCCCTGCAGCCTCCCCCTCGCCATTTCACATAGCGAGGTTTCACGTATGTCGAATTATTTTCTAAAAAAATATAAAATATTTGTTGTGATATCGAAAGTGTATTAATTACCCTCACTACCCTAGGAATGTCCCAACCTCGTACCCAGGCTCTTAGATCTCCGCTCCCGCTGCTCTCCTGTTATCTTTGTCGTAGTGGGAGAGCAACAGGAGCGGATATCTAAGAGCCAGGGTACGAGGTTGGGAATGTTCTATTAAACAAGGTGATAGACTGAATGGAATCATTACTGCATCATTCTCTGAGTGTAGAGCTGGTTGCTGCATTTCGTGATTACGTTGACATCTGTTCGGTATATACTGTACAGACTGAACTAACCCTATCGCTTTAGTAAAGGTTTTCTCTGAAAACATCTATCTTTTACACTTTTGGGAGTTCACTACCTTTTTGCTTTTGGTTTATACTTTACACTGCCTAAGCAGCATCACACAACGTTTTTCAGTTCTACTACCTTGAAAAGGTCAGGAGAAGGTAGAGAGACACAGACTGTCAGATATTGAAGCAAGGCTATAACTAACTTACTTATGATAAAAACAGTAGCATTCACCAAGTGAAGATTTGAAAACAGCGTAGAGTAGAACGTCTCGTCAGGATGTCCTGTGTCCTTCACCCATTCCAGGAATTCCTTGGCTACTGGGTTGGTTAATGAGAATTTAGCAAAACTATGTGACAATATGACGTAGGTGGAGCCTTTGAAGTACGTGAAGTTGTAACGAAATGGCGTCTTGGCTATTTCAGTTTGTTTTGTGCCATTATGGACGTAGTAATAACGATTTCGTACATGGCTACACAAACGAAACGAAAATAATTATTTTATTAGCTTTACACATTAATGAATGTTGGCTTCTCTTCGACGTATTTTCAGGTTTATGATCAAACCGCCCATAAATGGCCTCTCAAGTTATTCAATAATCGCTTGCGCCGCGTTCAACTGTAGGAAACTGGGGCGAGTTGGCTGTAAGCTTGCGTTCACTTCGTTAAAAAGAACTCGCTGAATAGAAATTTAAGAACTTTAACCCGGCACTCGTCTTGGGCTGCCGATGGTTTTCTCTTGTGTTCAAACAAAAATTTGGTATGTCCCTGTGAACGTGCATACATTTTAAACAGTGCGAACAAAAACATAGAACAAAGGCTTAGAGTTTTCAGACAATGTCTTAGGGACGTTTATTCCCACTTCAGCCGTATCGTAGCGTACCGTATCTCATTGTTTCATGAGCACAAGAGGAAGACTAATGACAAAAGAAATCGTTACGGTATGGTAGAATACGGATCACGTGGAAAACAGGCTTTAAGTCCACTCCAATTTCTTTTGTGTTAATTAAGTCAGTAGACTTGCCCTGGTGCTCGTGAAATTGAGTTTGAAACAATGATATACGGTGCGTTTTGCTACGATACGGTTGATGTGGAAAACAGCTCTTATACGACAATATTTTTGATGATACCTTAATAATCCCTTTTTCCGATGAGGTACAATACTTCGTCCATTTAATTTCTTTAATCTTTCAACCATTTCACTGTTAGTAACGAGAGGAAACTCTTGTCCAGTAAGGTTGATGAAATACCTCCATTTTTTAAATTGAACTAACAGATCATTCAAACAAATTAAGTATGTTTCCAGCACAGAGAAGTGGCCCCATTGTACGTCAACATTTCTTGATGCTAAAATTACATTAGGGAAACAATTTGCTATGTTCTCAACAGCATCATGATAATCCTTCGGTGATTTTCGATCAACGTGAATGCAATAATAATTTTGTGGTCGATAAAGAATTCTTAGCAGTCGTTCAAATTGTTCAATATCCTTATAAATAGAAATACCAAATGCAATAGCAAATTCACTTTCTTCTCTTTTCAATCTACCAGTTATATATCCTCTTTTCTTCCTGAAAATCTCACAGTTCTCTGAAAGGTTTATATAAGCTTGTGTTGATATCGGCGTTTTTGGATGATTTCTCATAATATCTCTTGCTCGACCAATTTCAATCCTGTTTCCATCAATAATTTGTTTGCAATCCACAGGGGAGTGATATGTGGTTGGCCAGGTATTCCCGTTCATTTGCCGTGGCGAACGTCTCTTGAGTATGTCTCGTCTGATTATTTCCTCGGATCTACTGTCTTTAATTATAGCCATTTCATTACGTATTCCACAACAATGAGACATGATAAAGTATATACCCAAAACCGAAAGGCCAGATAATAGTGGCAAAAGCCACGGATAAATACGGCGAATCTTGCGTTTCCACATCTTAGTTTCGGAAATAAAACCTGATATAATTGCCATGCATGGGACATGTAGCCTTAAATGCAAACAAAACTTGATGACAAGCTACGCTGAGCTATTGTAAACCAGGGCGGCGCAGCGGGCGCCCAGACGGCCGTTTGATTAGCGTCACCAGGCAATAGAAGTGGAAGTAATTGCATTTTCATATTGAATATGTCCATGAACGTTAAACGATCTTCAGGTGATGGTATTGCATGATACAAATATAACGAAAGAATAATTAACGTTTGAAATCATAATCGTATACGAGTTTTGGTAAAGGAGGTTAAAGTACTTTATGTTTAGGAATACATGTTTCAGAAAGCGATAAAAGATAGCGAGCTGCTTTAAATATATCAGCTGTTTTAAATTGAATTGAACCAAAATATTGAACAATTATTAAATGCGAATATTGCAGCGCTTACAATTTTAATTTGCTTATCTAAACAAACCTGCCAAGGTAATTAGAAATTTTCAGTACAATTTTTATGCAGCTTTATTAAAACCCTAAATGTTTTGTTAAATATTCCCCGAATAACTGGTCAGTTTCTTGCCCTTGTCTGTCATCTGCCCTCCTTACACACATTTTCGCCGTTAAATAAAACAATACTGTACCCCCCGGACACGAAGAGGCTCGTACGTCCTTTGAAATACAGGAAACGGATAGGAGTTCAAAAATGCAAAAAGATGTGGGCGTTTAGACGTGGAATAAATATTATCAAATTCCACGGGATTTGCTGGGTAACTGAAAGATTTTGTTCCATTGATTTCGGTTAAAATAAGCCAACAAATTCATGGTCGGACCACAGTGAAGCCACAGCTCTATCTGTTTCACAAAACGATATATTATAGCGGTGTCCTGCCGGTGTCAAGAGAAATATTTATGAGTTATGACTTTTGCGAAATTTACGCAAAATATAGTTGGCTGTATAATCAAGTTATATTTGATGTCGCAAGATCAACTTTATTAATAGAGAACCTGACAAAAGTCTGCAGGCGACCACGAACGACTTTGTATTGCGATCTGATCAAGAGTAAAACATACCGTATACAAGCTACTTAATTACACTGCGTAGCCCCTAGTTAGAGCCGTTAGCGTATTATAATATACCTTCTAGATATATACTACTTCTTAGACTAGTTATTGACGATGGCTAAATTATATTCAGTGAACTATCAGTCGTGTAACATTGTAAGATTCAGTCACTTCAAATGGTTCTTAACAAGAAAGACTAAGTGAACGTGTTGTAGACCGCAATCATGGTAGTCCTAAATTTTGTAGGTCAAATAGTTCGCGTCATACAGGCATCTGGTCACATAAGTACTTAGGTGATGAAAATTATCCTTGCATGCCTGCTCCAAAATATACTGAGGCCGATGATTGATAGAAGTAGACACATATGGTAACTGCAGTGCAGTGACGGAGCTCAAAAATGCATGAATAACCACGAGTTGTCAGGCGTTAGACAGAGAAAAATATACGGAGTTGCTCAACAGGGTTAGTAATACTGAAGATTTTAACGTATAGCTATACTTATCAATGAAAAGAATACCTTTCTGTATAGCTTTTCATTAAAAATCAATAATTATTCATGAATGTATTTCAGATTTCAACCCTTTTATGCATGATGTTGAGTTCAACATTTACTTTTTTTAACATAAAGATTATATTACACGTCAAGAAGAGAATGCTTCCAGGAGAAGTCATGTATGGATTAAAAATAAGATTTAAATACTCACAAATGGATTATCTGAGTTCTACTGCTCAACCATCTGCATAGGTTTCCATGAGATCCTAGTGAGAGCAGAACTATTCTCATTGTTATCTTGTAATTTTAGAATATTTCACTGAAACTTACCGTACGGGTAATGAACTTTCACCTCTGCGTAATCCGGTTTCTCGGCAAAAACAACAGTCCGATAACAGCTCTTTGAAGATCAGTGTTTACCTAAAAGTTTTTACAGTTACGATCTTTCGATGTAGCTTCAATTATATTCGAAAAATATTGACTGCTGGATTCTTTCCTAATGTGACTCTGCAGGACACAGACATAATTCCTGATTGACGACTGACATTGTCTGCACCGTTGGACTGGATGATTAAGAAACTATATGCTGAAATGTCTCAACTTTGTGCAATGTGGCTAGTATAGCGCCCTGTATAATGTCTGCATCATTACGGCTTTATCTTTTATACGATTCTTACTTTGGATTGAGTGTCACTGTACTCTAGGGTCTTTTTCAACTCCAGTATTTTAGCCGGTACGTGCTTATTTCACAGTCGTTTCATCATCACTAGTCACAGCCCATTGCACAATAGGCATTTTAAATAATGACGTCAAGTGCGGAAAGTTACACGCGATGTGTTCGTCGAAAGCCAATCAAATTGCGTGTAACATCACGTTTTCCGCACTTGATCTCATTTTTAAAAATAAAAATTAACGAAATGACAAGGGGCTGAAGTTGAAAATTATTAACAGCTTCATACAAAAAGATGAAAATCTGGATCTGTTGATGTGGCCTGCATGCTATGTCCAAAACACTTTGGACAAGACATTTTAATTCCAAATTTTTGGAGACCGAGTTATACATGTTTAAGATGAGCACTAGTATGACATTGTATTGCGTTATATTGGTGCTATATGTGAAGGACGTGTTGAAAGCGGTCTATAACGAGATTATACATATCGATAAGTAGCTATCGGGTTCGGCCAGGAAAATGAACTATGTACTGTTCATTATTAAAAAAATGTAGCACTTTTTGGGAGACCCCTTTCGGAAGTCGGAAATAAGTCGAAACGGTAACAGGATAAATAATTCGGTATTTATCTAAACTGATGAAATTTATAAGTTCCATACGGTCACCATGCGATAAAACAAGAAGACCAATCCGATGCCGAACGACTGCGGGAAAAAGCCCGTCCTGGCATTTTTGGAGGCTGATGCATATTTGGTATCGTGACTACTGTTTATTGTTCTCCAAGAGTGCTGACCGCTGAAGCCTGGAAATTTTCAATGTTTAAACTTTTAGTGACCGATTATCACAATCATGCTGATATAATATGTAAGACTGACTTAATTAATTAACTTGAAATGGATTTTCGAAATTGCCGAGAATCTTCCGCCATGTTCATGCCACGAAATTAGACCCGAGCCCTATTTCACATTAAAGATCATTTAAATATTTTGGATGACAGACTACCGAGTTTGTAATAATTCCACACATTGCTTCCTTCCTGAGACATTCGGGTTTGTTTGATACCCAAATTGTTAGTTAGGTAGTGCTCAGGGGTCCGAAATGTCACTTACCAATTGCCAGGTATAATTCATCACTTTTGTCTTTTTTTGAAAAAAGCCTACTTTGTCACAAAATATCCAAACATTGCCTCATCGAGCGCCAGAACTAGAAGCTAAATTTAATAGGCGACTCCTCGATCCTCATAAATACATGCATGGAGGGTGTCCTAAAAACGTCCGGTCTCAAACTGTAAGCCATATCATTATTTACCATATAGTAAACCTTGAGATACTGGGAAATACACCCATCAAAGTGAAATGTTCACTAGTCAGGATATTTTTCAATTTTCATATCTTCACTCCATATCTTTCCTGTCTGTCACTGTTTGCAAATGGCAACGTTTTATGTTCGGGAATCGTTTAGCAAGGTCAAAGCCCCTAAAGCTTCAAAATAACCTTCATATACTGCCTCCAACACGACTCTATAAATTTAGAAACACCAATTTCCTTCTCGACTTCTCTTTAATCGGCTAATTCGCCATTTTGTTTACTTTTATTTGACGTCTGAATAGCGTATTTCTCAAAACAAGCGTGTGCACCCAGGCTAGTCTCTTGAGTCTATTTGGCAGAAAAATGATCATTTGATCTGCTCGCGCCACCGTCGCATAGACTCATCAAACTCCACGGTAACTAACGGAAATACGTCACTCGGTCCCAGTGATACCGTGACATGCGAGTTCTACGAATGTTTTGGTTTCCAGTAAAACACACCCATATATTAGTTACATATTCCGTACGCTAATGCCTGCAGCGCTTATTTAATTTCTCGTAATAATCGGTCTTTACCGACATTTACAATTTATAGCAATTTTTGTATATTACATATGGAACAAGTATTAGAGAGATTAAGCTCACTACGAATACGAATACCGATACGAAAATTTCGTGATATTGTTCAGTGATTGGTCGGGCCTCTTACTGCTGACCAATCACAGGAAGAACTTCTGAAATTTTGGCATTGGATATATCCGTATTCGTAGTGAAGCTTAAACTCCCTACTATGCACAAGGCTACAAGCATTATGCGGATTAATAGGATGCAGTCCACGTATTCAGCTCAACGCAACATGTATAAAAGCTTCACTCACATTTTTCAACGATGGCTTAATTAATTGAGGGTTTTTTTAAGCCATTGGATTTTCTTTCGAAATATTAATTAATGTTATAGCTTAGGGGAAGATAATTGAATGAAGTTTAGCACGTTTAAAAAGTTGTTGAACGACAACGACTAGTTCTGGTATCGAGTGTTTAAAAAAAGCCGAACACCTTAAATTGATATAAGACGTCTCTATTATTTTTTAAAAATTGGAGTGGAATCGAACTACGAATTCTGCTAGCCTGGATTTTGACTTGCAGATTCTTTGTAGCTACATAATACGTTAAATAAAGTACGTTTCTCGTGCACAAAATTAATGTCGCTGATAATTTGAGAGGGAACAGTTTTTGGGCACCCTTGTGAAAGTCAGCCTTTTCTTCAATTTATCAATTGTCGCTTCAAGTTCCGACATCTCATTAATCATCGTACTTGATAGTTGCACTTTATTCTTGATATGTATTCCGTTTACATCGTTCAGCGCCGACATGACGCCTTGGAATGATTGGACGCGTGCAGGCTCATGCGTTGCGGCGCAGCAACACAAAGCTGATCAGAGGCGGGAAGGGAACAGGGTGTTTACCATCTATCTGGAACAACCGGAAATTCCGGTCGTAGCTTTCAAGAAAACTCACAACATAACGTGAGTTACCCAACCTTTCCCATTTTTATGGAGTTTTCCGGTGGATTCATGTGCAAACATTGTCATTTTGGTTATTTCCCACTCTTTGTGTAAAGATAGCTAACGAAAACATTTCTCACAAATTGGGTGGTTTGGTTAACTGGCAAGCACCCTGCTACCAAGTTTAAAAGTTGATTATTCCATATAATAATAAATCTAAACATTTTTAGTATTTGCAATTGTATAACGTTGCGCAATGCCTCTTTCCTCCGCAGAGGCATTCGTATAATCATGGTATTTAATATAAAGTAGTCTGGGTTGGGCGCTTGCATGAGGATAACAGATAGAGAACGCCGCTGCGCCCAACCCAGACTATACCTTAAATATACTACGATTATACGAAAGCCTCTGTGGAGGAGAAAGACGCAATGCTAGGCCACAGCTTGTCGGCTGACTAAATATCTACGTTTCAACCACAATTCAATCAATTCCTGATAA
This sequence comes from Virgularia gustaviana, assembly GCA_025770025.1. NCBI lineage: Eukaryota > Metazoa > Cnidaria > Anthozoa > Scleralcyonacea > Virgulariidae > Virgularia > Virgularia gustaviana. Next base: position 8,192 of record JAOTOK010072180.1, on the reverse strand, counting down.
ATAACATATCCGGTCATGTAAGGCGTAGTAAAGCAAGCAGTTTTGTCTTCTGCTTGTATACGCGGGAATTTTTTCAGGCGAGTGCTGCGTTACATTTTCCGAAAGTCGAAGGAATATCCCAAGCACAAGATTTGGTTTGCTAATTGTAAAGATTTAATTGTTCAAAAATTAGTGTAAACAATTAACAAACCAAAAATCGTGAGATTTTCCCTCTACTTTCGGAAAACGTAACAAAATAAAGCACTCGCTTCAAACATTTTCCATTTAAAACCTCCGCGTACAAAAACCCCACAAAACTGTCAAATTGGGGAAAAATTGTCACTCTGCAGAAAATCGAATGATGATTTTGCTAATAATCTTTGTTCATGCTTGACAATTTATTCTTAGTAAGAAATATATTTAACCAAGAGCATCAATCTAAAACGCTATTTCTCTTCCAAACAACTATAATCACACACACATAAGTTGTTTTTTTCGTTAGCAATAGCAGGTTACACATGCAATATGTTTTCTTGTTTGGTACCTGCTAGATTTTACAGTTACTTTCGCGATTCCTACGTACATAAAAAAATAACCAGCCGTTTACGTCTACGTTTTTTGGCATATCCAAATTATCTATTGATTTACACTAACATCTGTATATAAGATATAATATCAATAAATCGTAGACATATAAATGCATCATCCTTGAAATCTTTAAACCGCTCCGATGATCCGTATTATAGTTGATTCACAATACTTTCCGGCTCAGTGAGGGTGACGAGAAAAACCAGTGAGCAGTTAATAACTGAACTCAGTCAGCCGGAGATATTTAGATCAAAAGCATGGATCCATGCTTCTTGGAGTAGTATTTTAATAATCTCAAATTGGATTTGTCTAAAATAAGCTCAAGGGAATAGTTGATTGAACTGTACAGACAGAAAAGTTCGTGCTGGACCGTCGACAGACGTACAAACACGTCTACCAAGCGCCGATGTCTGCTTCTTTCAATCAAAAATGGTTGGACTGATCAAATTTCCTGTCAATATATATATATATGACGTCTAACGATTATTGGCTGTTATTGCTTTTTTAAAAGTAATCTTTAGTGGTAATTTTTATGCGAATTTTCCAGAGTCAGGGATATGCAGGCCCCTGCACTAGCCTATGGAATGTGAGTATGTTTTCAATGAGAACAGTTAAATGGTCACCGTGTTCATAAATGTTCATTCGGTTCACGGGCTGTGGTAAGCAGACAAGAAAATATTTTTTCATGTTGTTATTGTTGATGTTAGTAATCATGTGCCTACGACTTATACAAGATATACCCAGATACGCTCGACAGGACTTCATTGAACAAGAACAGAAAATATCAAGAAGCTACGAAAGTAGATCAAACAGAACAAGACAAGGGAAACCTGTAGTTCTTCTCTATTGGTCATCTGTATTTCGGTTACCAGTTGAGATAAATAACACGATGAAGATGCCATTTTTCTATGTGAACAAGGATTGTGATGCAAAGTGTGAGTTGACTGTTGATAAATCACGTGCAATGGAGTCAGATGCTATAATCATTCATGCTAGAGATCCAAACCCATTTCCATCTTTGGAAAAATTTGCACATATCCCATTAGTTTTGCACACTCGTGAGAACCCAGTTTACAGCGACTTTCTTCAGAATAGGTTCTTCACATCACATTTCAAATATTCAATAAGCTACAGACTTGATTCTCATTTTCCGTCCCCGTCGTTCTCAAAACCGTCCTTAGCGCCCCCTTTACCTTTCAAACAAAAACGTATGGTGCTGGCGGTGTTTTCCAACTGTGAACGAGTTCGCACAACGTATTTATCGAAACTCATGCAAATAATTGATGTGGATTCTTATGGTGGATGCCTGAATAACCGCAAAAAATTGGTTAAACGATATCAAAAAGGTTTCAAAGAGAAAAAGGCAGAGTTATCGAGGTATTATAAATTCACTTTGGTTTTCATGAACGCTGATTGTGACTTTTTTATTGATGATCAGTTAACACATGCCCTCTCAGCCGGCTCTGTACCCGTATTTATGGGAACAGATAAAGTGGACGAGTTTCTGCATGGTAATCTGAGGTCATCCATTATTAAAGTAAGGAATTATAAAACACCAAATGATTTGGCCAAATATTTGAAATTTCTAAGTTCTAACGAACTTGAATACAACAAGTATTTGAAGTGGAAATACGAGGGGTTCCAATTCCCACCAAGCTACTACTCCTCTCCTATTGGACAGTTTTGGGAATCACGTGATACTGTTTACTGTAAGCTATGTAAACGTCTGACTCAATCTGTCGAAGATGGATCCAAATCAAATAATGTGAAACCGGACGTGTGCAGAGCAAGAGATATGAAAGACTGGTGGATTGGACACTTAAACAGGACAACCCAGACAGAGAAAACAAGCACAGCATAATCAACGGAAGAGATGAGTCTCACAATTGAGTATCACATTAAAGAAAGCGTTCACACATTTGAACTAGAACTCTATAGCACGAAGCAACCAATATCACAAATAGTGTCAAAACGTTACAGTTATCGAGAGTAGACTTGCAAACAAGTCTCTGGTTTAGTCTGTAAGTAATGCATGGAGAGGAAGAAGACAGGGGAGTGGAGTTGTGAGGATAAGTTGTTGTGTACTTGTTCAAAACAGGCCACACCCTTCCCGTGTCGGAAGTCTCTCTACCCTCTCTTCAATAGGTTGTTTGCGGTCATGTGATTATAATCGTGCGGGCACGAAATAGAAAGGCAAATGGAGGGCAAAATAATATTCTTTTGTCAAATGCCCTTCATGTGCGCTAATGTGAATCCTATTGCAAACAACTTATCTCTTCTTTCTTTCCATATGGCAGAATATAAACTTATAAAATGAACCAGAGAGAGAGAGAGATTGAGAGAGAGACTTTGAGCAAGTTTAATCGACAGTGACTGGATGAATGTCTTAATTATAGTTTATAGAAGAGATACGGTTAGGAAACTGTGTACAACTTGAATACAGCTCATTAAATAATGATTAGTTTAGTTTATGCAAGAATATGGTCGCTTGAACATCACGTGTCTATTGTACTTGTGCTAAACGAACGAATAGGATCGTCTGGTTAGACTACTTGCCCCGCCTGACGATGGACAAACGATTCTCTAAGCGAGGTTATTGGTTCACTTGGCACAAATACAATAGACACGTGATGTTCAAGCGACCATATTCTTGAATAAACTAAACACAACATAGTTATTATTAATGAGTTCTTATCTAATTCCCAAAGAGCTTTTTAGCCTTATAAACTATGCCCTGATAGATAAGAAAATATAAGTAGAAAGCGTGACTATAAGCGTCAAGTCAGATGGGGAATTTTGGTGCCTGAAAACAAGAGTAAAAGGAATTCTCCTTCTGGTGAAACGTGTAAAACTTTGATAGTAAATTTACTAAATTCATCCATTAAAAATATAAATTGTCTGTTTATGGTATATATATGGTCACCGTAGATTTGCTTATTAATAAATTACAATTTTTTGACACTTGTTCATCAATGTGTCATACACCAGTCTTTAACAGTTTCTGGTTAACGGCTCCTTTCCGGACTGGATTGATGTCATGTGCTGTTAAAAAATAAATACGTTTCAATTTTATTATAGTTTACTTTCATTAATGTAAACGTTTAGTTTTTGAATTTCTAAATTGTAGAATATCATCTAACCAGGTAGAAATCCTAGACAAGATCCTGTAGCATCCTAGTTTGTAAGATCTTGTAGGTTCTTGTAGGATCTTCTACAAGATCCTATAAGATTCTACAGGATCCATATAAGATCCTGTTTAGGATCCCGTTTGGTTTAGGATTTCGACATGACCCTTAATCAAACGAAATCTGAAACAGGATCCTACAAGATCCTACAAGATCTTACATACCAGGATCCCACAGGATCGTGTAGGATCCTACAGGATCCTGCCTAAGAATACTTATTAACAAAAGAAACAGTACGTACAAGGATTATAAACATTTTAAATCGGGGATGAGACAGCCGAGTCTCTTAGTGCAGTGATTACGTAGCTATGTAGATTTTAGCGCAACGGTCTCGGATTCAAATCTAATCGGGTGATCATTTTTCCTTGTCAAGTTTCAACCTGAAATAGATTTAATTTGAAAGATATGTATTTTAGCAAAGGATTTTCTCCGAAATGTCAATGCTATAGCTTAGGCCAACGGTTTGAATTAGGACTGGTACGTTTATACGAATAGAAGTTTGGAATGGATGGCCCTGGTAATTACGATATGATCCGTATACCATATCCGAAGCACCGGCTACGATATAATTAGATTTTTCAAGAGGGGTCGAGACCGAATAATTCGGAGAAAACCTCTGCATGGTAGCACAAGAGAGAACGAAGACTGTACATGTATCAAGACTTGATCCGACCATAGTCAATAGAGTAGATCGCCCGAACACTTCATAAAAATTAAACAGAACTCATTATCTATAGTTGAAGCATTGTTCACCTTTGTTAGCACGTGTCTATTGTATTTACTAGCCGCAGTCAGCCAATGACGAACTCAAAATTGTCTATTGCAGATCAAAAACGCTCATCGCTAAACGTTCTTGTTACGTGACTAAAGTATTACAAGTTCTTCAGGATTTTACCTTTTGTTGCCTCGGGAGGATTTGTAGCTAAAAAATTCAGAAGAAAGTGTTGATCTAACGAGATAAAAATTATCTATGCGTAAGAAAAACTGAATTCCAAGCATGTATTTGTCTTTCATCATGTAAACATGGACGTAGCATCAATATGCATAGACTTATGGGGACGTTAGAACAAGTGCACCCTATTCCAGCAGAGCTGAACTGACAAGCTACACGCGAAAAATATTGTAGGAGTGAACAGGCCTGAAATCTTTACCATATATATAATGCCTTGCAAACATGAAGCGCCTTGGGAACGTGTTACGTCTTTATCCTAATTTTTCGGCTGCACAAAGTGCCTTTCGATATTTTTGGCGTGCGTGACAATTTTGCTGTTGTCAGGTATGCAATTAAATAAATAAATCGATAAAAGTCGGTAACGTCATAACGCCATTGCGTCAAAATATTTTAGTGGTGAGATTGAGGTACTCATGTTAGTTGGATTTGGTATATAGCAAGGCTAACACAATGACGAGTATTTTTACCAGCATTCTGTCCACTTATCGCAGGCCTTGAACTATTCGTTTGTTCCACATGTTGTTGCGAAGGAGCACCTGAAGATGGTTCTTGTACATTTTGTCCCAGAGCGCTGGTTTGAACTGAACTTGGTTGCTGTCCTGTCTTTGGTTCAGAGACAGACACAAGATAGAAAAGTGGCTTCTTTGAGGTCTTATTTTCTGGTGGTTTCTCTCCAATCCCGGTTGTTTCATTGGATATCTTGCATGGCTCCGAGTTGTTCACAAAATAACGAAGAATATGCTGTGCGCTCTTTAATATTTTGCCATATTTTAACAGATCTGCATAACTGAGGTGTATCTTCGAGAGACAAGAGACAGGAACAGGTCCTAAAAACGTTTTAAAAATCATTCTTATTAGCATGGATAAAAAATAAAACGAGCAAATCTTGCATAAACAAGTTAAAGTGCCTATATGCAGCCTGTTGAGATTTTGCATATTTGTGATGTTTAGTACATTTCAAAAAGACATGCGAAATATCTCTAAGAGAAAACTTCGGCTTCATAGACTTTTTGGCTGGGAAAGATGCCGGAATTGACGTCATTTAAGGCAATGTAAATGAGATTTCTTTTGTTTCGAGCTACTAAAATGACTTGAATGACGTCAGTTCCGGCATCTTTACCAGCAAAAAGTCTATGAAGCCGAAGTTTTCTCTTAGAAATATTTCGCATGTCGTTTTGTACCAAGTTACTAAACACCAGAAATATGCAAAATCTCAAAAGGCTGCATAGGCAATTTAATAAACAACAACATGATTAAATTGAAGTTAGTCCTAAAATACAAATAGTGGAATGAATGAATTATTACTATATATATGTGTATCAATTGTGCATTATTCTTTTCATCAATTGCAGAATGTTAATGTGTATATGGCCAGATGGGGTTGCGGGTTGCCAGCTCATAAAGGTCATTAATTATGCGAGTATTATTGTGGTGCGATATATTTTCAAAAAACACATTTAAAATTTGAGCATTTATTTCAAAAGTTGTGAATGTCAGGAGAGAATATCTGGGAACAACGCCTCAAAAATAAAACATCCCACAATAATCCTCACATAATGAACTTTATGATTATAATAAATTTTGCTGATAAATGGGAGACTAAATATTTTTTGTTTGGATCAGTCGATCTTTCATTTAACGAAAACATTCAGCTTCATGTCCAAAGATTTATAGTGAAATAAAACTAACCGTTTTTCATAATATTTAAGTATTGTATTGAACAGATCAGCATGAACTTGCCTAACTGATTTGTCCACTGTTGTATATAGTTTATGTTGTTATTTGTAATATTTTTTTGTTTCCAGTGAGCCCCCTAGATGAGCCATTGTGCTCTTGGGGCAAACTGTATGTTTCATTAAAATATGTTTATAATATAAAAAAATTGTGTCGTATATTACTTTAAAGACGTGCAGCTCATCGTTAAGTTCATTGGGAAGAAAAACCCAATGACGCATTGGAACGAATATTTCCTCTAACTAGAGACCTCTACATTAATTTGTCTTACTTGGAGGCTGCACATTTTCCTTGAATGCTCCTTTAACATTTCCTGCCGGATGATATCGGGCAACCACATAAAATAAACCTTCAGCTCGACCCGACTCACCAACTCCAAAAAGCGTCGAAGACTTCCAAACCATTTGTGTAAAATGACCTCCAAATGAAATTAGGTTGTTTAACCCCTTTGACGCCATGCAGGGGATTTACCCATTAACAAGTAAATTGTCTGATGTTGGACTGATTAAAATGCATTTATTGATGTTGTAGTGTTAAAGGGAATGTCAGACCTGAAACATATAATCTTTAAAATAGAGACTTCAACAACAAAGTCCAAATACAATGTTTGACAAAGAGGCGACTTTAATACACCGAGGCGCTTGCCCGTACTTTGACATTCAGTTCAAGAATCAGGCACGGCGCGTCCTTCTAGCGCGTGGGGGGGGGTACAATTTCGAAAGGGCATACTATTGATTGCGCAATGTTTGCTAATATTATATTATTTATAGAATATATATTTAGAGTCCGATATAACTTTCTTCTATTATAGCTTATTAAGAGAAAGCTTGCATAAAACCTAGCGCAATTTGAATTAGAAAGTACTCTGCTTTAAAAAAGGGCAATGGCTTAAGATTATTGGGGGGGGTAAATACCCCCCTTACCCCCCCGGTCGCGCCGTGCCTGATTTTATTTGGTAAAAAACTACATGACAAAAAAGTATATAAGGGTGACAAAAAGTAGTAATGTCCGAGGCAATGCTAATAATGTATTTAATTTTGCCGGGGTAAATTTTGCTGGTCTATTTATTTGCGAGGTTTTAATTTCGCCTTTTTTTTCCAAATTGCAAAATTAAAGCCTCGCAAAAATTAGTACGAATAAGGTACTCTATTGTGTCGACTATGATTGAATCTCCGCTTTCTATTAGCTACTGAGCATAATAGTAAACCATCATCAAAACAGTGTTAAGTATTTTGTCATTTTTTACAAATTTTGCATTTCAAGATGTAAACAAACCATTTGTTTACCTTATGGACTGGACATTTCCAAATATTACAAATTTTAACTTCTTTTTTTCTTAGAATGTACATTCGCCAAATATCTCCTATCCAAAACTATGTGAACAAGGTAAATTTATTTAATATTGTTAATACAGTAAAGTTCATTGTTTGCAAACCGTACAAACAATGATTTCAAAAGAAATTAATAATGCAGAAGACGAATATATGAATATGCCCTCCCCCAATTATCGAGCTGGCTAGACAAACATACTAGACAATTTTTAAGGTTTATTTTAGAGCTATAAAACAAACTAAACTAAGTCAACTAAAAGGAAACTTTCTCATCTAACCATACACAAGGTTATTACAGTTAGCTTGCATCTTTTTACCATCAAGTAATATGAGAAGATTATGTACATTTCAGGTGCTATTATTTTTGCTATTATATTTACCCTCAGCTGATTTCAACCAATGAACAACTAACAAATCTCATCA
>JAOTOK010072069.1:6500-16548 GCA_025770025.1 Virgularia gustaviana | reverse complement strand
CAAACGAGGGGGATACCCTTTTTGACAAAAGATGTTTGCTCATTAGCAATTAAAAGTTCATCCAACATGGCCGCCGTTACGTCAAGTGCAACCGATCAATTGTCAGCGAGGCCTTCCGCGTTGACGAGTAAAATCGTCTGGCGTTAGACAGATCGAGTACAATACTAAACAGCGATGATCGCTGTCAAAGGGTTAAATTAATTACTAAAGCAACTATGAGATGTCTATTTTGTGTTATGTTTTGAAATATTGACTGTGTCTGTTAAAGTAAGCACGTACAAAGCCTGGTTTTATCCAGGGACGGAAGAAACTAGTTTGTAGTTAAAAGACAAATTAAGAGTAGTATAGGCTGTGGCGCCGGCAAGATTGCTATAATAAGGCGACCAGGCTGAAATAGCTTATTTAAGGTCTTCATGTCGCCTATTTTCGCCTTGCGAATGGGTTCGGTAAGCTACGAGAACATGATCCAAATAAGAGTCTGCAAATACGGAATCCCCGCGCCAAGCAGTTGGTGCTGGAGAAAAATGTATTTATTTTGATCTGGTTATTTTAACGAGAACCTGGTTGGTATTCAATCCACCACATTCTGGTTAAATTAAGCTCTTTCCCGGTTAAAATTCAACACGTCTCCGTCTCGTTAAAAACGAAATCCTAGTTAAATTTTTAGCATTTTTAACCAGGGTTATAGCTTCATGTATCACTGGTGCTTTCGCGAAATCGGCAACGTCGCACCCTTTATACGGCCCTAGCTGTATTCGGGACCTCTGGGCGATAAAGAAGGGGGCTTGGCGAGCCCAATACCCTAAGAGGGGTGGAGCAGTCAGCCCCTAGATCATCGATGACTGTCCCTTAGTATCGGCTACAACACCTATGCCCTACATCGACCTAGGTTATGAACCACCGCTGCTGCCAGCCATGTGTTTACGGTATTTATATACGTCACAAATGACTAGCTAACCACAATCATGCAGTCATGGAACGCATTTATGTAATAGTATACTACAGTATACTATAATGTTGTACACGGGTGTTATATGCTATCGTAAATGCGTCGTTTCACAATTGTGTGGCTGGCCATTTGCGACGTATGAGTATACGAATAGCGGAAGGAAAATATTTGCCCACAATTAGGATTTTTATGCCTTGCCTCGCTCACTTTATGTTAAAGGCCTAGGGACGAGATGGTGCAAGGTTTGCTGGGTGCCCCTGCTAAGGAAACCTGCGCTTTGCAATGCAAATCCTTCACTATCTTCACGTAATCAGAATCAACCAATCAACTGACTAACGTTTACTGATGAATAATTTATCTGCATATTAAATTCTTGATTGCACTTCAAAATTTGGTTTTGGACTGCATGAGTCATTCTTCAATTATGACGCCAGTTATAATGCACCCCTAATAAATTATAGCATACACAGTGTACCAGGTGTCTTAGTTTCTCAACCTTCTCTCAGTTTCTCTCAGCGGAGTGGAGATTTTTGGAACCTGGGAACGTGGTTTGCGCATGCGTCTTGTAAGATCGGCGAAAACCCTGGTTGCGTCTGGCCAAGTGCCCCACCATTTCGAGTAATCAACCTCAATTTGTTTATGGATGGGATAGTCGGGGAAGTATTACTATATTATACTATCCCAGCAATAAATAAATAAAAGTTGGTCACTCGAAATCCGGGTGAGACAAGACCACAAGATCAGCCGCAACCGTGATTCGCGTGATGCGTCACAACTCCAACTGAGCCGTATATGTATGTCGTCAGCGGCATATGTTTTTTATACGCCTTACCGTCAAGTGTATATGCTTTGTTCCAATTGTTATTTGTTGAATTAATAAAAGAGAGTGGATAAAATCGAAAGAAATTGTTGGATTGTTAGCTACTTCGCTTAAGAAAAGTACCCGAAGATATGTCTGATACATTAAAATGTATCTTTGGGCCTCGTCTTTACCGAATTTTTGGTAGACAGGTAACGAGCAGGAACATTAAATGATTAATTATTAAAGCAATATTTATAATAATATTACCCACTTTTCGGACAGTATCAGTATTTACTGCTTAGACATTATGACTGCTAGCTTATTGTTATAAAAATACAAAACAAACTAAAACGGATGTACTTCGGTGATAGCTCGCTCTTTAGATTCCTCGTCAGTTTACCAGTACATTAAAAAAGAAACGTTTCTTGACTCGTAGTTTGTGTACCACTAAATGACTAATAGTTCAGTCAGTGAAAGTCCAAATAATAGTATACATAGCGCTATTCCGAAAAATAAATGCCATCCAGAATACTCAAATTATTATTATTTTACTATTTATTATCTTGATGACTTCAAAATAGTTTCTTCTTGTTTGACTTATATCTTAAGTTTTCTAGATGACATTTATTTGTCTATCAAATTATGTATATCTTGGACATCACATGTCTATGGCGGATGGGTACGGTTTGGGCATTTATATCCGATAAGTGGGAAACTCACAATATGATTATTTCTTATATTGTATGGGGGTGCAAACATTTGGATTTTATTTTTCAGACTTAGTGCAATTTTGTTTTTAACAAGAAAATTGATATTATTAAATATCTTAAACAGGTCTACTGTAGTATCTTACAATAGTTGCTAATAATACAGTGAAACCTGAGTTATAAATGACGTTTGTCCTACCAGCCTCGTTTTCAATCCTGGTTTCAATTAATCAATCAACTATAACTGTCAAATACCAGTCATAAACAATACCTCAAAGAGTAGGCTGAAATCAACACTGCATTGTCTAGCACGGAGGAAATGTTAAAAGCTGTACTGTCAGTTGTCATAAAAGATGAATACAAGATTATACAGCACATGATCTTAGAGGCAACAAACAGAGCTTCCGTACAGTGTTGGAATTTCTTCCCTGATCAGCAACATACAAGGCTAACTAGATGAGCCATTTGAGCATATTGGATTGTTGTGATACGTGCTTGGCAGGCTGTCTGTGGGCTTACGTATACAAAGCATGTAGGCCCTCTTCAACAGGGACTGCACTCACCATTAATAGTTAAGAGCAGAGGTTAGAGATTAGACGTCATACCTGGCTGCAATTGCTATGCAGAATGCAATAATATTCCTTTGTTTTTCTTCCAACAGAATAAGGTTTATGAACCTGGCACCACTGAAGCATTTGGGGATAAAGTCATCTATGTGGTACTATGCTAGTTGCAGTATAATAAAATATACTTAGTATATTTTAATGAAATACCCCTCGCCTTATAAATACCTTTCTAACTATAATATTGTCTGCTTCAGTCTAATATATATATGCCCTTGCTATGATCTTTTTTCCCTATAAGCCCTGCTGGGACACTATTACTGAATAGCAGCCTTAACATGGCTGACACCCTTCCCTTAACTGATACCTTAAGTTTCTGTAAGTAATCTACCCTAACTGAAAAGACAATATTTCTCATTCATGTTGACTTTCATAACATGTTATTCTAAATGTATGTTTCGTACTGCCCTTCGTGCGTGTGTATGGTGCACAAAGGGTATGAAAAATCCCGGAAACTTCAGCTTTACATGTCATATATGCACTTTAAGGCTAGCCTGCTATGCAGGCTGTACAACCTGCACCCCGTGCCCCCATTCCCTATTGTTCTTTAAGGCGAATCATTCCTGAAAGATCTCATAAAATGGTTTTGTGAGTTGTATTTCAGTTTGTATTTCAGTTTTTCCTCGCACCCCAGTAGCTTGTTTTGTTCGTGTTATGTTTCAATTTACCAATACTGTACACAGTAAACGTATCTCTCATTCTATTAGTCGATTACTTCTTCATATTGTGTTTTAGGCCTCGTGCGTTTATTCCATGTCTGTGGTGGCGTCTCCTGTCATTGGATATTTTATAATTAAAAGAGGTCCGTCTTTACTTAGTTTATCCATTATAATATGCCAAGTAGACTTTCTCAAAATCCATTTAATGCGCCCGGTCAGTGAGTTAGTTGCCCCGTTTAAACGAACGTTTCCCACTTGTTTCGAAAATCTACCGGTGGAGTTTTAGATCGGTGACGTAAAAGCGAATGACCAATGAGATTGTGAATCTGCATGAACATATAATATTACCGCATCCCATGGAAATTGTTTTTCGCGCGATAATTCATAATGCGATTCAAAAGGCTGCAGTGAAACAAGTCGACCTCTCACGGCGAAGGTCACGAAGCATGCCACGTCAACGCGCCGTGCTAAACAGTTTCCCATGCATGTCTGACGAAACAGAAACGAAGAGGTCAACTTGGGATAAGTCTATATGCCAAGGTGCATAAATCAATGCATAAAAACGTTGTCTGCATGCATTAAATGATATGAGCGTCAAATTCCGGAAATGATAACCGGTCTATAAGCAAACGAACAGATATACAATAGTCGGCCGGTTGGTTTGATGGCGACTGACGCTCTTTGCTATGCTTTTTTAAAATGCAGTTTGCTCTGAAAGTGCTTTGATATGCCGTATGGCAAAAAATTTTATGAATTGCTAAAAGTCAGTAAAGTTGTACTGTTTGACTACGTATATTTGCATATCAAACAAATTTGAATATGGCAATACAGTGCAGTACTGTATATACCAAGGTAAATTATGAAGTTGTACAAGATTGGCACTTTATGCAATCCTAAACGCTCATACTGTAGATCAACTTTTACTCCAGTAATTCTATTTAAATAAAAATAAAATAGAAGTTGGGTATCTGTGCACCATTATGTATGTGTGAGGAAATTGTTCACGAGCGATAAATTACAAATACGAGCAAGCAGTATATAAAACTGACTTGCCGCGTCAGGGTACAAATCAGTTGTACAAACCTATGACCTTCGGAATTCCTCACACCTATAATCCGAATGAACATATTAACTGCATCCACCTATGATCACATAAACCATTCTGTATGTTGTCATATCTCATGTTTCAAAATTTTGCTCCCATAATGCCACGAAGGTACAAGTATGTGTATATAACAATTTACATTAGATTTCTTTGGGTTAATGTTTTCATCAGGACTGCTCTCATTACCTGGAATCATTAGTCTTGCGCAGTTTGGGATCACTTGTTTTTTCATCCTCGCTGGTTCCTACTGTATTAGAGGTATTGTAAACAGAATTTTCTATATCAGTTCTTACCAAATCCAACTCCAATAATCGTCACATTTCAATATGCAATTTTCGTCCACTGACCGAAATCTACGCACGCTATTGGGCAAAACCAGTCACCTGCATCCCGTTGTCTGCACGCTAGCAGGTTCTAGAGTTCTCCCTATACGTCCCTTGGAACAAAAACACTTTCCATCCAGGTCGAACCATTGGGGACCAACCAACCGGGCACAAGGGAAATATCGCACGACACCAAAATTGTCACTAGTAAGGAAAGGTTCTCTGAGCTGTATTGATAAATGTAGTTTTTTTAAAAAGCCAGTAACAGAACCGCGTAACTCTATTTTGACCCATCATGATGTTTTTGACCCTTCCGGGAACCGTTTATATTTGTAGTTTTTGAGATCGACTGTCCTGTTACACAATGGTACTATAGGTTTCATCTTTACTTTTCTAGGATATGGGAGACTTACAAATCATGAATATCGTAAATTTATGAAAGTTTTAAACGAAGTAAAGAAACCAAATCATCAATATAGTGCTAGGGTATGTGTAGTGTACTAGAAAACTCAATAATTGAATGGAAGAATTTCATGTACTTGGTATATACTGTTGACATCGTAAGTAGTTACATACGCAGAGTAGTTACATCAGTATGCCATACGCCAGTCAATCACGCGTTCGACCTTAGCTTTCAGTTGACATTTATTACTTATATGTGATTCGTAAAAGAGTATAAAATGTAGATATAACCTTTTTCGTGTCATTCCTGGTAGAAATCTTAGACAGGATCCTGTAGGACCCTAGTACGCGTGCGCGAAAGATCTTGTAGGATCTTGTAGGATCCTGCACAAGATCCTATAGGGTCTAATAGGATCCTATAAGATGCTGTTTCAAATTATTTTTGATTTATGTTCAACACGATCATGTCAAAATCCTAAACCAAACAGGATCCTAAACAGGATCTTATTGAATCCTATACCCTATTTTAGGATCTTTGTTGTACAAGATCCTACAAGATCCTAACAAGATCTTACACACCAGGATCTTGTAGGATCCTACAGGATTTTGTCTAGGATGTCACTTTGAACTTACTAAGGTAGTTATAGATTGTTTAACGAGAAGGAATTAAATGTCAGCCAAAGAGATCTATACAAATTTGTACATTGCCAGGAAAATAGGGCATAAAATTGGGGAAGTGCATGTTCATTATATTTAAAACTGAGGTCGTGTTAGTGTACTTCGTCTTTCCTTTATGAATTAGTAATGGTTTTTTAAGTACTGCTTTACTTGCTTTAGAAACAATTGGCAACTTACGACTTTCAGTTTTCATCATGGCCTGTTGATTTTCATTGGAATGAATCTAGGTATAGTATACCGGTTGATACACAATGCGATTCAAACATTTGATTAAGCATAACGTCCCGAACATGCAACTTGCACCTAAGGCCAATCGTCATAGATTTTGATATATGACTCCACTTAGGAAATGCCGTATTTATAATAAGATATTGCCGTGCTTCAAGATGCCTGAAAAAAGATTCTCTGGAAGTTGGCCAAGAAATTCAGATCTGGTGATATTATTATATGTACGATTCACTTTTGGAAATACGATATTTACAGATTGCTATTGCTGAGTGTGACTTGCTAAATATCATTTAGCTTACCTTATTAAGATGGCTCCCGATAGTTTCAGCAAGGTTGTTGAATGTAAGTTTCATAGGCAGAATTCAGAAAGAGAATTTCACAGTTGATGGTTTAGGCTCCGTATAATTATTTAAAACGTGAACAAGGAGTGGTTGCAATAAGCTGTCAAATTTACCAGTCAAAAGACTTTTGAAGCCGACGTTTTTTTCTCCGAAATATTTAGTATGTGGTCTTGGAATGTGTTACAAATCACAAATACACATTTGGCGGTGGTACTTCAAATTATACGAGTCGATTCATCACAATCGACACAAAACAAAATTTAGACATGGTGTAAATCTGTTGAAAATGAATTCAAAGGAAGAAACAATACCTGGAAACTACAGAAACAAAGCAGTTAGCTATAGGTAGCGACAAGAAATTTGCTTGAGCTCGTTTTCCGAAAGCGACATAATAATCAGTTTCATTTCTTAATTTTCATGGCAGTGACGTTAAGAAGAAGTTGGTCAACTTTCAATACTCGACGAAAAGAAGATCAGAGAGTAGCAGCGTTTGGAACAAAATCACTTCCCTGCCTTCTAGGGCTGCAAGGTACTCTGCTGTGAGGATATACATCTACATTTAATGACTGGACCAATTAGGTCGTAAATTATGACAACTCATTGTCATTCATACAAGAGCATTCTCAATTTTTACCAATTTTATCCCAAACTCATGGGAAATTGCTCAATACATTAGACATTTCTATGCAACTGGCAAAATTTAATGGAATCTCGGTTGTGTTGGATTTTATGGATGTCACCAGGGAACAGATTCAAACTACAATTTAAGTTGTTTCAGGAAACACGAATTAAGGATTAACGACTTGAACAATGAACGTAGCTTGCGTTTGCGGCTTGTGAAACTACTGCTATAAACTGTTGGCCAGTGACTTTAGCATAATACGTACATAACGTTGTCCATCAATATAGCCATTTTCAGAAAGAGAGGGAGAACTGGGGCTTCAGAGATTTGTGGGAATGTTTGGAAGGACAACGATTCATTGCAATCCAAACTAGGACCCAATGGTCTGCTTTTTTTCAAAATAACTAATTGCAAATTTTAGTGCTACACAATATTATACGTATACGTAGCTATATTTTTTACGGGACTTAACTTACTTCTTCTCATGCTGCTCTAAATTTCTGGTATGTCTGTATCTGGTATGTCTATGTATTTCGTACTGTATAGACTTCGTTTGTGAGCAGATTTTCGTCTTTTGTACAGGTACATTGTAGCACACTGGTTTGCTCGACCTCTCATGTATCCTGGCTCAGTTAAATTACTTAACAATATGATGGGTATGTTAAATATTTCCTTAGTGTTGTAATATGCTAGGTATTTGAGTTGCTGCAGAGTACAGTACTACCGAAAGGTGCCCGCTCACCAGTTAAGACTGAGAGGAATTGAATGTTTGGTTTACGTGTGCGATTCGCACCAGACCATCCTAAAAAGGAGTGAGTCGGAAGCTGTAGTCGTACATGTGACCTGATTTGTGAGACAAAGTCTTCTATTTCTTTTATTGTTGCGTTTAATAAAAGTTATATAAAAGTGAGTGTTTCTTATTACAAAACTACGTCTAGTACATGAATAGCAAACTTAGCAGGCATACTTCTTTTACCTAAGTAACTAACAAAGCCTACACTACCTTGCAACGCAGTCGACTGGCTTACACTGTCCACATGATTTTACATTATTATGCCCAACATACCCTACAGCGGTTACACTGCGCATATACCTTAAAGAGAAACGCTCAAATACTTAAAAAGGTTTTTTTCTATTTGGTTTCTGCAATTTTATGATCTTTTTTGTGATTTACTTTTGAGCTTTTCATTTTCTATTGTTGTAATTACTGACTTGTGTAACTGTTGATGAATGTTGCTTTATTCATTAAATACGTCAAGTAATGATACCGTTAAGTTCAATAACGACTTTGATGTATATTTTAGCCGAAACATTAACTGAAGGCAGATCATCCTTAATTGAAAAGGTATAAATTACGGGTATTTAAGTGGTTTGTATCTACCTCGCAATATAATTTTGAAACGTCGCTTTGAGGACGAACGTTTTCCAGTAATAAAGTATAATGTGTTAGTTATATTATTTCTTCATGTAGGATGGCTGGAGGGCAAAACTTCTGGCACAAGATAATAATGAGATTGATACAATGTTCGTTGACAGACGTTCCTCTTCAGATAAAAATGGACAAACCTTGGTACGATTATCCATGAGCCCCCCTTGTTATCATAGCTTAACTCGAATTACTTGATTGCTGGTTTACAGATACTATACAGGGTAATTATATAGTACCAATGAAAAATACTAGCGACCAACATTTTTTATTGGTATTTGGTTGTAACAAGAATAGGGAGAAATAGCCTGGCCAGTGACCATGGGTTGGTTGCAGGCCCTATTTACATGTAGAAGCGCGAGGCCTAACAACCTGCAGGGGGTAGGGTCTGCTCCCTAGCTAGACTATAATTGAATGTTGTCCAATTCATACGTCAATGTAAACCATATTTTTTATAAACCATTGTGTGGTGATTGAACGAAATATTAACAAAAAAGTATAGGCCCACCTTCTTTATCTTCACTCCAATCTATACCACGAACTCACGACAGCTCGCTTTGTAGGGCACTGTATATCAGCCAAAAATATAGTGTTCCAAAACTCCCAGCACTCACGTTCTGTTCATGTAGGTGATCGGGTGTGAGGGGAACGCCGCATTTTACGAAGTTGGAACCATTTTAACACCATTAAAAGGTGATATTCGTGTATTCATTTTTTATTAAATCTTTACAATAATAACGTTTTACCCAATTGTGATTTTAGCTGACTATTCAGTACTGGGTTGGAATCATCCTGGATTTGCAGGGAGTACTGTAAGTGCTCTGTGTTTCGACATTGATAACTCAACTCTAATTTAGAGATTTTTTGAATGCAACTTGGGTCATGAATTGTAACTTTTCAAGTTACGTTCAAAAAATCCCTAAATCAGAATTGCGTTGCCAATGTCGAATCAATCACGTGATTGCTGTGAAGTTGTTACGATATGTTCTATGTTTAGCATGTTCTTTGAATGATTGGTTCATTGATTGGTGAATTTATTGTTCGGTCGATTTATTGACTCACTGATACATTGATACATTGATACATTGATACATTGATACATTGACACATTGGTACATTGGTACATTGGTACATTGGTACATTGGTACATTGATACATTGATACATTGATACATTGGTACATT
>JAOTOK010071958.1:0-16571 GCA_025770025.1 Virgularia gustaviana | reverse complement strand
CTTATACGATTTTCAGGCGCCGCAGAGCAACGGTATATGAATACGAGTATTCATATTATATATCCATGTTCACATTCATGAAAGCCAAAGAAATTTTTCCGCTTTCAAAATATGTCAGTAATCTAGAGCTTTAGAACATTACCTCGTCCCCAGAAAGCGAAATTTCGCGTGACTCACATGATTCGGGCGTGACTCGCTGGCTCGCCGGCTCGCACAATAGTCATACCCTTTGCCTATTAAAGGTTTAAATTACTGATTTTGAAGGAAATGTGAAGGGATGGTCCAAGCCATATTTTTGTCAATCTGGATTCCAAATCTGCCATTTTGTTGGCCTTTTATGAAAAATCTTTGTCATTGTATTTGCTCTAGAATATCAAATTCTTGCTACCTTTGAAAATACATAATTATCCACATTGACGGGTCCCAATGGTACTAGTAGAATGAAATTGAGGCCAAGGAAAAGCTTAGATGTACATGAAAATATTAAAACTTTTCATAACATGTTGTTAAAAAGTTTCAAAATAGAGGAAATCATTGTTCACATTGCTTTCATCCTCAAAATATCTGTTATCTTTGATACACGCAGCCTGTAAGTTTAAGAACATAGCTGGGAAATATAAAAATTTGAAAATAAATTAAGCGGGTCCAAGCAAAATTTTGCAGTGTTCATCGCCCTCCGTTATGGAGTAGACACTTGATCGCTAATGAGATGATAGCACAAAATAGATGTGTATCTACTATGTGGTAACAGATTGGAGTTCCACTATGGGAAACTGAGTAAAGTATCCATTCAGTCGGGCCTAGTATGTACTGTATATGCATGTAAGTGTAGTATATTTTACCAATATACTGATACCCATAGGAACATTACTCATGTTGCTTTATTTCACGGTGAATATTTTATGGTACTGTATAATATAGGTATTTATGAAAAATATCTATCTAAAATATTGAATCCCCTTACATTTTCCTGAAGTGAAGAACATTGCATCAGGAACATATTGGTCACAGAGGGGTAATAGACACTACAGTGTGCAGCACATGACATTGTAATTTTGTTATGTTAAAGTCTATGTTTAAGTATAAGTACATTATATTCTCAAACATTTTTAACAAAATAAATCAATATTAATTTTGGCTAATAGTGATGATTCGTATGATATTTAATGAGACTTTCAGGGAAGAGGGAAGTGAAAGTTGGTGTACCATACAGCTGGAAGAGCCAGGCACGGCGCGTCCTTCTAGCGCGTGGGGGGGTACACTTTCGAAAGGGCATACTATTGATTGCGCAATGTTTGCTAATATTATATTATTTATAGAACATATATTTAGAGTCCGATATAACTTTCTTCTATTATAGCTTATTAAGAGAAAGCTTGCATAAAACCTAGCGCAATTTGAATTAGAAAGTACTCTGCTTTAAAAAAGGGCAATGGCTTAAGATTATTGGGGGGGTAAATACCCCCTTACCCCCCCCGGCCGCGCCGTGCCTGGGAAGAGCTTTGTTTAATGTGTATATTGACAGATTTTACTTTGTATAACATGTTAGTTTTGCAGAGAATTGAAATACTAATACGTCAACCAAGTTCAGACCTGTTTGTATTTCTCCTCTTTCATTTGTGATACAAGATACTTACTGCTTCGAGAGCGTTCAACAAAACTGTTATTATTATAGTTTTGTAATGTCAAATGTTTACCGTTTATAAACATCTGCTAAGCAGCATGAATGGCACAATATAACAAATACATCAAAAGGATGAATTAATTTCATCATAAAATGACAAAACCCGACATTACACTTTGCTATTGTATGTGAAATGACAAGCTGTAGATTTCCTCTAAGCTACGCATTATTTACCACAAGAAAAAACAATTTTATGATAACCACTTCTAGCACTTCTTGCACTATTCAGTTTAAAACACAGTAATAAATACGGGATTTTTGCCCTCTACAGCGAAGGCCTGGCTGCTAAGCATTGAGCGCTTTTGCTAAAAAATACTCGATTTTCAAAAAAATCTCCTCTTAATAATAACAGCACTGCAGCTACTAAGTTTTTGGTTATATGCACCTATAGTTTAAAACAAGAAAACCATTTCACAAAGATCAGTAAAGGGATTGTGCAATATTTATGCCTTGAAGCAAGAGCACTACTATATGAAAGTTGAAACTATCATCTAGTGGTGCGGCGAAGTGTGACCGAGCGACACTTCAATAAGTAATTTTCTCGTTTGCGAAACCTCTACACATATAAGCGGTTGCGCTAACCCTTCATCTGGTTTCCTTGACGCAAGTAAAATCCTGTATATACCACAGTAAAATATTAAATGGCGAGCAATTATAGAAACAAGATTTTAAAAAAGTTTTTTGACAAGCATGTGAATAAAGCTTTAAGCCATTGTCCGCAGAACAGACACAAGTGTACTCTCCAATGGTATGAACTGTTAGGATCAACTAATGAGTACTACCTTCACCGACTTTACCACTGCCGTGATACCACTCATACAATTGGCATTGCAAAGGCCTCTTTGCAAGACAAGACAATGCAATGACAGGGTGGTGCATCCAATCAATTTGAACAGTGACATTGTTTTTGCGACTTCTGCCTTTTACACTCTCGCAAAACCACCACAAGCACCTGCAGGAAGAGAATGATCTGTTTCTCCTGGGTATGTGTCATTTTTCTTTTGCATCCTTCGCACCTTAACTGGACGTTGTCTTTTAAACAATTCACAGCCTCTTTAGAGCCGAACATAAGAAACTGCCTCAACCTGCCAACAAAGGCATAACAATTGTAGAAAAACTTTCCGTTGTTGATGACGACCCTTATGCATGGTAGGTATTATAGCGATATTGGTCCTGCCGACAATGCCCCAGTGGCGAGCCGAGGGGGGGCAGGGGGGGAAGTAACAGTAGCAGAAACATTTAATGTCTCGATGACAGTCTCTGTAATAGATGTTTGATATTTATCCTTTAACAGAATTGTTAATTCGCGCTGTTGGTCTTGCGGCTTGATCGAAGATTCAAGCTGGCGCTAAATTTCATTTTATACTAAATTACATGAAGTATAACAAGGGCTGTCGCTAGCCGGCTGTTTCGCAGGCGCACGTCGTCTAATAAAAATATGGGTGATGCTATTGTTTTTTTTTTGTCCAAACCGGATGGTTAGGGGTGCCAAATTTAGTATCGCCCCTCCCTCCTTGAACCCACCGGCACGCCACTGCAATGCCCATTAAAAAACTGGTCGATTAAGCTCTTTGTTTATGCTACCAGACAATCGACGGAAGTATTTGTGAGCATCGTTCTGAGCACCTGGTATGTATATGGAAAACTATTTAAAAGCAGCTGATGCATTACGTCAGGGTAGAATGTCTCACTGGCGCTATCTCTCATTTTCGCCAGACATTCCACAAAACAAGAGGAAAATGAAGCGATACCCTTTGTCATGGTAGCCTTCTCCAGTTCTTCAATTGGCCAAGGCAAAGCATTTAGACATTGCAACAGAGCGTTTAACCAACAATAATTTTTTTATTGTTCTCTTTCTTCTGCTTTACAACTTTTCCTTTACGCCTTTTGTGTATAAGGTAAGTGGTTAACCCGCTGTCGTATTCGTTTGTAGTTCTCAGAAACAAACTCATCAATGTGTGGACGTTTCCTTCCTCCAGAATCTTCTTGTTTTAATTGTTTCATTGCACCTTCAACGTATCGTTTAGACTTGTTGTTGGCTATTAAATATGACATGTATCTCTTTTCATGTCTATGTGAGGATGGGTTGGATTCAGAATCCTTGGTGAAGGGATTAAGTGATCCCAATAAAACGCTGGACCATAGCGGCCTTTCTGGCAGGAGTGCAATATGTGCAATTATGCTTCTCCTTTTCATAACTTCTCGAGAGCTTTTCCACTTTTGCTCGCAAATTTAATATGGTTTTTTTGTAGTAGACATGTAGAGGACTCATTTGTATTCACCTCCGCAGTTATATTCGTTACTCTCTGCTGTGTTTATGTTCAGTTCGTTAAACGAATGCAGTTCATTAATTGACTTCCATAGATACTCAAAACACTTCATGATTTCAGGGTTTTGTTACTTACAATTCAAACACACGGCGACATCCTGCAAAAATATTATCGAAGGCTTTCATTGTTTTCGCATAAACGAGTAACGGCAAGCAGTACATTTGAAAAGGATACCAAATTCTCCCTCCATAATTCCCAGCGAGAAAATCTTTGTTGCGTTCGCGTGCATCCCCCTGAGGTAGCCCTTTTAGAAAGCGATGAGCATCCCACATAAAATGACTGCACCCAACGTGCGGAATCATCTTACTTCTTTCACATTCAGTTGAACGGTTTTGCAAAATTTTCAGTGCATGCCCAAGGAAATCGCTTATTGTTGAACTCCTTTAGAATTGCTAAAATGAGTGCCCTTGAATAATCCGCGTTTTTTTGATGTGGCATTCTATTCGACCCAAACACCTGCCATTCGTGACGGCTAAAACGCTCTAAAAAAGCGATACACGACACACTTTGGTCGCTAGATATTAATTCGACCATGGGAGTGGACTGTTGCGTGGAACAGGATGCCGTAGAATCAGTGTGTAGTACAAAACCTGTTTACCCTCGTAATTTGCTATAATTGTCCCTGTTGCCTCAATGTACGGCATATCTTTTGGACGGCGCTCGTGTCAAAGCCGGACTTGATCTTCTGTCCACATGTGTACTATAAGCAGGTAATGACTTATTAAATGAACGAATCCATCAAGAACACCGGGTGGGATTTCTCTCTTATTTTCCTCATCGATATATCAGCTCCTAATCCATCTGGCTCATCGACCTCGCCTCATGGAGATTCGACGCATCGTGTCAGAAGTAATTTTTGCGCTCTTGATGTACCTTTGATGGTTTGACATTAGTATCGCAGAACGTTTTGTGAACCGCATCACGTTCGTCGTTTTATAAAAAATGCGCCCGGCATTCACCACTTGCATGTCTTACTTGTCCGAAGTAGTGTGCACGTCGATCTTCTGGGTTTTCGCCATATGAACTGAAAAGTGAACTGGGTAGTCTTCAAAT
This sequence comes from Virgularia gustaviana, assembly GCA_025770025.1. Lineage (NCBI taxonomy): Eukaryota > Metazoa > Cnidaria > Anthozoa > Scleralcyonacea > Virgulariidae > Virgularia > Virgularia gustaviana. The sequence goes on along the minus strand of JAOTOK010071958.1, from coordinate 11,504 downwards.
GTACGTCTTCCTTTTGTGCTGAATACGTAGGTATTATTTTTCTTACGAGAATTAGCTTTTTAAAGGTAGTGCCATGAGAAGTGAAATGCGCAAAACTATTTGACTCTGCCATATGTTTTGTAATAACGTCGGTCCAGGAGGGGTGCAATCTGTTGTCCCTATGATCTCCAGGCAGCAACCCTGTCCATTCGTCTTTTGCAAGACAAAACGATGCCATTGAAGGGATATTGTGGAGAAAAAATGCTTTTTCGCTCAGTTTTTTTGGCATCCATCATCTTTTGTAGAGTTTCATTGACAATTACATCCTTTTCTGCGATTCGCTGAGATACACCTGCTCTTGTTCTCTTTTAAAAGTAGGTTGTGGATACTTATTGGCATTCACATCATGTTTTTGTTGTCTCCATGCTCTTTCGTCTGCTGCTTGTCGAACACAAGCCCGTTATTCATGATGGTGTTTTCTCCTAAGCAGTCATCACTGCCTTCACTCAAACAATCTTGATACGAATATCCAATTACCATGTCTGCTTTCTCACCATTTGCTTGTTGCTCTGCTGGCATCTCGCAAGTTAACACACAGTCATTAAAGGTGTTCTTATTGATACGTCCTTCGTCTTTGACAGCAAAGCCAATACCCTGTTGCAAACCATTAAAATCATTGTCGTTGTTTGTGGAGGTTTGAGATTCTGAATCAAATATGCCACATGATGGCACATCCGGATTTACCATGCGTTTGTCACTGCCACACACACGTTCATGCACATCATTGGAATCCAACCGGTCATTTGTGTGGTCAGTCTGAGCACCACATGGGCGTTCGTCGTCACTATCAGAATTGCTACATACACAGAAGTCATTATCTACCATGCTTATTAGCTGCTACGCGGTACCAGGCAACCTTTGACATATTGTAGCGATATTTCAGCCCGACATAATTTCTCGCCATAGTCTGTTTTATGTTGGGAATAACCATGAAGACATCTTCAATCAAGGGGCAGTTTGCCGCAAATGAGACAACAATAGGAAATGCTATCTTCGCAATTACTGTACTCCTTCCCTTCACTTTCTGACGTCATCCATTGCAGACCCATGCACTGGGGATGATAATATGTCAGGAATTTCGCGCCCTTAACACTGTACACCAGATACCAAGAAGTGTTTTCTTGCTGACACAAACAAAACACATCTTTGTCACTACTTGTTCAGGTAAACACTATCGGTTTGCACCTTGGCTGTTTCGTTCGGCATTCAACACGAGTCCCGGAGTCGCCTTTAAGTGGAGGGAACACGTTCATGTCATTTATATCTAAGACTAGTTTGTCCACGGGCACAGATTGTGGAATTTGTGAACATGTTCCTTTAGGCGACAACATGCTCTCCTGTGGGTAAAATCAGTAATGCGGTATAAAAAGAATGAATACTAATTGATTACAGTATTAGAAATGTACATTATTGCCTGGGGGTAATATAATCCAGATAAATACCCATGTTAAAGTCACACGCTCCAGGTCTTGATTTAACATACCCGGAATTTCTACTAAACGGCACACATAGTGACATCTGTTGCTAACGTAACGGGGTTAAAAGCGTCCCCAAATCCTTTGGTAAATTTTTGGTGTTGTACATCGTATCATTAGAAAACAGGACGGGAGATCTATGACCATGGTGGTCAACGCTATATTATTTAGTACACAACGGAATATTTCAAAAGCAGGTAACACAACAGATTTTTGCCAAACTGGACAAAATAAATATTTCGATACACAACGCATTTAGTACGAAACGCAATATTCCAATCCACAACATGTTTTCGCAAAACACAACAAAATTTTATTCGAAAACATAACAAAATATTAAGCAAAACACAACAAATTTTTCATGAAGTTAACTGATGATTTGCCAGCTGCCAATTGCCTACCACTTCATTTCAATCCTGCAGTGATTTAAGACTTGACACAAACCTGGGTGTGTCATTTGGAGAAACCACTTTCCAAGCGTGACCACGTCGAAAGACATGGCTGAGAATAACAATGCTACAGGTAAAAAAGGTTCACACATGGTAATCGTTTTTAATACATTACACAGTGTAATTTATCTCCCAAGAATGTTATGATGCCTTCTCGTTTGTAGCTCTGGCGATTGTTGATGCCGAGCAGACAAGCACATGGTGCAAGCACTGGTATGTTAAAAAAATAATTTATCAAAAAATACTAGTTATTCTAGAACAAAAACTGCAAAACTGGCTATTAACCGTTGCGCGGGTGCCAATTGCTTAACCTATTTAGAGGCGGTAGAGGAGGGTAAGCCACAACAGCAACAGCCCACTGTGTAAGGTAATTACATCCACTGACCCCTATCACTGTGTACAACTTGGACGATTCTCAATCTACATTAGTAATAAGGATTGCTCTTTGTGGCATTACATTTTTAGACTGTGAGGTTGCTGGAAAGACTTAATGCCATGGCAAGGTCAATTCCAAGGCAAGGTATATATGCAAATGAATGTGTAATATAATATTTTTACAAGTACCCGGACCACCAGACTAGTGAAGAAAGAAGACAGCTGTCCTTGTTTCAACAATTATGTAATGTACATTTCAAGATCAATTAATACCATTGGTTGACCACGGGTCACGCGTTTTGTACGTCAAATTAACCGTAATTTATATTAAATAACGGTTTATTGAATGGCAAAATAACCTTAATGGCAACAAATGACAGTTTAACAGATTGAAACGACATTCTACTTCTCTGTTTTCTAGCGCTAAATATGCACCCAGAACGAGATTACTGATGCCAGACAACTAATTACATGTGACCCGAGGAGATCATGGAAACAATGAGCAAGGTGGCGAGATCTTTAAAGACGGACTTATAAGAACATAAAAATTATTTAATTATTCACCAGTGTTTATTAGCTATTATTATGTTACAATAATTTTTATTTATGGTAATAGGGATATGTAGGTTAATATAAAATAACCTACTATATGTACACTGGCCAAAGCATCTTGTTGCTGCCACATTTAATGATGCTCATGACTCTCAATGATTGATTGTACAGTACACATACTAATTCCTGATGTTTTGAAATTTTTTAGAAACATCGGAGGAAGAAAGTTCGGGTAAGTATTTAAATGCCCTTTTTCGCATTATATTCCTGGCATGAAAAAGCCTGAGCGATTTTGAGATTCTCACAATATCCAACATTTCCCACTCCCTGGTAACTGCTAAACTGCAATTGTATTTCCACTGTAGTCATATGCTACCTGTGTAGGAAGCAGGGGTACAAGAAGCGGGACTACCCCATGCGTGGCCCAGAGGAAGACGGGGTGGCAAGGGGCCAAGGAGAAGAAGGGGGGAAAGAGGCAGTGGCCGTGGTGACAGCGGAAACATAATCATAAATTTCTGACAGTTAGTAAACTCCTATTCTCTTTTCGCACATGTCCATGTTGATAATGCGATAATAGTTTAGTCTATTTCTTTTTCCGCTATTAAACCATGCGAATACTGGGATAATTCCACAAGGGATGCTATTGCAGAAAACGCAATATTATTTAATGAATCCCTAAACATTGAAAGTAATATTACAAATGAACACTTCCCAGAACGAGGAAGTACATTCGTACAATACAGACGCGTGCGCATGCGCAATTGCATATTCAAGCCCCCACAAGGATTTCCATGTCATGCAACTTTAAAATTAAAGTGGGGACCGACCAATCGACAGAAGGACGGACAATGGTTATTATAGAGACGCGTAGCACGCGTCTAAAAATTATCTATGCTTGGCAGCTTAGAAAACTGTACGCCCGTAAGTTTAACGTACACCATAGCCAGGACATGGCCATATTACAATCAAATGTATTGTAATTGTTCGTGAGAAAGTGTGTATATGCCATCCCTTCGCCCATTACGCATTAAATCGTAAGTACATAACATATCGCTTATAAAATCGCACAGATTAGCAAGTAAGCTGAGAAGAACACATTTCTATAAGCCTGAGAACACTTATTTCTTGGCCCTAGCAGTTTAGGGAGTGACCTAACAAAATTTCACACAGAAAATCAAGATTTCAAACTCATTTAACACACAAAAATTATGAAAACACAGCCGCGTGATAGGTAATAATTCCGTGTACAGTAACACACCAATATAAAAAGCTTTACGTTTTTTCCGCTATCACTTGCTATCACTTGCTATAGCTTCACATCACTTACAATAACTTGTTATCACTTGCTATCACTTCATATCACTTCACATCACTTGCTATCACTTGCTATCACTTAACATCACTTCACATCATTTACAGTTACTGTAACTTGGCATCACTTCACATCATTTACAGTTACTGTAACTTGGCATCACTTCATATCACTTACTATCACTTCACTTGACTGTAACAATTCTCTATTGTACATGTGGTATAAACATTACTGATTGATCAGTCAGTGTTGTTGGGTGCTTTCTTTTCTAAGATGAAGTATTTGGAATACTTTTGCTTAGTTTTCTCGGTCGTTTGCGTTCTGGACAGTTGTATATGTACTGCAATCTCCGCTGATACAATCGCGAAAATTAAACGGGCTATCACGTTATTTGAGGAAAACGGCGTTGATAATGGATGTGATTCTTTACTAGTAAGGGAATGGCCTGAATCACCGCAAGCGGATTCATTCGGTCAGTCATTCGAGTCTTATTTATTATCTCCTCCTGTTATGTTGTGGGACGTTTTTTATAGTCACCCTGGTGTTGTTAACCAGGTAACATGTCCGTTTTGCCCCGACAAAGGCCTTTCATCTTCTCGCTTGTGAAGACCTGGGGAATGGGCTGATAAATCTTGGCCTAGCGCTGCTCACGACCCCCGTGTCGTCTACTATACGAGTTTAGCGATCTTACTAGTGCCTCACATATACACATGTGCTTCTAACCATCCCATCACCAAGCAATCTTGTCTGTAATCGAAAAACTTGTTCCTGTGCCATGTTATTTAACCAATCGAGGTGGATATTCTGTTGATTTTTTAAGTCAATTGTCGTCTTTGGTTGACAATGGTTTAAGCTTTCATGCAATCTCAACTATTGTGCAGTAACAGTACGAACAATATTATTCACGTCTACGCCTACAGTACCAAACGGATCGTTCTACCAGTACTCCTAGTTAGTGTAAAGTACCCAATTTCCTGCAATTTAACAATTTTCAGCCCCAGGTGAAAAACTAATTAGGTCAGTTTTTCTGTCTTATTTCCTGTTGTTCGATGAGCTATTTTATAGCGATATGACTCCCTGGACATCGAGATGGTTTGGCACATTTCTCAAACAGGAGAGAATACTTCTGGTTTGAACATTTTAAGCAGATCAATGGGAAGCTAGAGGTGTCTATACCAGAAAAAAAATTGACTAAGGAAACTGTTTCTACGATAAAGTGTACTGTCGGTGCGCATTTGAAATTTGGCGAGCATGAAAAAGTTGGAGTTGATCACAACTATTAAGAAATGCGTGGAAACGAGGATACAAAGGACAACTTATCCCTTCATATAGCGCATCATCGGCTATCTTATGAAATTTTTAATGGCCTTTTGGACATTAGGGCAACACATTTGATACTAAAATCAAACCTTCCATATTCTATTGCTCTTAAACAAAAAACAATTTAATAACAATAAGGAAGAAGTCTTCGATGATGGGCGAGTACACAGATGGTGAACGAAACCTAGATGATACGAGGCAAAGTTCATAGTGGACGCCTTAAAGGTTTTGGGCTCGAAGAAATAGAGACCCAGGTGATGGTGATTGTTTTTTATGGCAGTTGCCTTCCACCTTTCAAATTTACTTGGCAGCCAAGAGAGTCATACAATTTAACACCTCGAACAAATGGCTTTGCTGCCGTCAATGAAAGTACCAGATATAGCCGTAAGATTAAGAGAGTTGATTTGCCCAAGAGTGGAGAGGCGACTTTGCTGAAGACTATGGGCGTTTCTTACCTTATCAGACAAATTACTTTTCTGAAGCACAGCAATATGAAAGGCCAGGATATTTTGGAGGGGACTTTGGTGATACCATGCCTAACAATGGCAAATCTCATCTGAACCGAGTACACCATTAAGTGTTTCTCTACGTAGTGTCATCATATCCACACCAATTGCAGTGGCATACATATCTTCAGGACCAGGGCATTACAATGCCGTCTCATTTCATTCAAAAACTTCGGGTATTAATATTCATCCAATTTTTATTTTGCGTTCTATATACTCTTTGGAAGCAGACAACTTAATTAAATATGGAAGAAACACTACATCTGACATATTGTTGTCAAACATATAATGCAAATTGCAGTCGAGTGGTCAGGAAAGGCCGAGGGAAATGCTCTAGTTTTCAACCCAACAGGATTCACATCACCGCTTTTAAACCCAAATGCTGAAGAAGTATAAAAAATATTAGACAACACCAAAGCTTTAACAATAAAGCTTCTTTTCCGAAATCCTACAACTATGTTATCCAAACTGTTTAATCATCATGAACTGGGACTAAATTGTAACAATATGGTAAAGCACTGGGAGCTGACTGCAGTGATTATGCTTACCTTCTTCTAATTTTGAAATGTCCTCTTGCATTGTACTGGCCATTTACTTTTCTGCCTTTAAATCAGACCCTGACTACAACAGCCGATTTTGTGGGTTTTAATGAATTTTCCGAATGGGGTTTTGTGTAATGGACGTCATTGAAAGTCCATGATCCAGTGCCTTTGCAACAAATAGCTTAAGAAGATCTTTGACGTGGAATACGAAGACAACTGGATCATGCCTCATGATACAAAAAAAAAACGAGCGACCTAAAATTCACGAGTGAAAAAAAGACTTTAAAGTTAAATTAGTATAGCTGTATGCCAAACCTCCAGAGCAATATTTCTTCACACAACAAAGCTATCCTGCGCAAAGAAGTCAGTAAGGGTGCCACAGTTAAAAAGATGTGAAACTGCCACGCTTAAGACGCCTGTTAATTGCAAGAAGAATGCCAAACAAAGGCTGTAATTGAAACCTATATGTCGGCCTTACCGAAAATACATGCAAGTCACGCTTTTGAACCACACCAGCTCATTCCAGATGGCTTGGAAGAATCTGGACACATTATGAAACTCGTGTGTAGACAAACTGTTGCTGGAAAATTGGGGGATATATTGGCGCACAGACATGGTGTGATGCGAAATAGGAAATGTTTGTTGTCAGTGCTTGTACTTGAAGAATTGCTAGACAGTGGTATAGCGAGGGGGTCATCACCCCCTGATGGTCCGCTAGGTCACAGTTGAGAAAAACTCAAATCCGGGCAGAAACTATATGGGGGAGTTAATGTGTAAATAAAACATGTTTTCAAATTCTTTTTCGCTGTTGCCTATTTTTGCCTGCGGATACCAATAAGCCTAGAAATATCAGTACAACAGCATTTGGAAATCCACTGTCATTCATGGCTGCAGTGAAAGAAATGCGCAGAAGGTTGGTAGATGGTCTGCAAAATCCAGGATAATTGGGACAAACGTGCCCTATTAAAAGAATGGAGAGCTGTTATTAAACATGTATATGGAAATAAGGTTGTAAGTAAAACATTGCCTTAAATGTTATATGCCCTTGATTTATATATACGACGACACTTGATGTAAAACATGTTTGGAATTATTGCCTTCTCAGGCTTTGAGAAACTACGAGAAAGTGTCTCAGCTGTCACAAAGATCGACTTGGTCGTGGAGATAGAAGAAAAACTACTAGCTGGGCAACTGCCTCATGCTACAAGAGCCAAATGCATCACACAGCATTTCTTTTTGTTTTTGGGTGGAAAAACGGGAGAAGAGTCTTATTCTCTTCTGAGAGACATCTTGGATGGCAAAAAGACTGCAACTGAGCCCAATTGCAATTTAGTATATAGCTATATACTAAACTTTAAACCATAAGGCTTGTCTGTTGGAACGAATGCACATTAATGTACTCGAAACAAAATGCAGCAGAATGTTTTATATCTCATCAGGCACGAAGTGCCAGTACGTTAAATAAATGGTGTTTCGTTATCATTTATTAGTGAGTTTTTAAATTATAATATTCTAATAGTATATATCGTTTACGTATTTTATTCTGTCCAAAAAAACCCACTTGAATAGGAAACGGCCATGTAACTAAAAACTGAATTTTCAACTAACATGTCACCTTTGCGCTACATGCATGCTAGTTCTTCACCACATATGGAAATTATCAATCAACAATGACATTTAGTCCATTAATTGCAGTTATTTAAGCTGTTAAATTGTTACTGTACAAGGGGATTGATTAACATGCAGATCACATAGCTTTAGAAAGGGGACTTTTAGTTGTAATCTCATTAAATATAATTGTCTTGCAGAAAACGACAAATGAGCAAGATTCAGCTCAAACAGATGTGAATTATGAAGAGGTAGGCAACATTGTTACACCAATCACAAACACATTTATATTTCTATTGCACAATTTATGCAGTTATATTTGGAACATACAACTTAGGAGTGTGTTAAATCAAAAAAAGACTGAATTTCATTGCCGGGCACATGAAGACCTGGAAATCAAGTACAAAGAGGTGTGTAGCAAACTGACGAACATGAAAAGACAGGGCGCTTTGAAACTTTGACTGAAAAGACTAATTCATCAATTTTAAGTGAATAATTATCCGACGTTCTGAACGTTGAACACAGTAAAGCGCCATCATTTCTATGATAACCTGTGCACACGATGTAAACGATAAAATACAGGTCCATTTATAATGAAAATATGAATAATAATTATAATTTAAATTACATTAAAGTGTCCATAACGTTTATTTTTTAAAAAAAAAATTAAAAAAGAATTTTTTGAATCGGCCGAATAGATCCGAAGATATGAGGCATCAAAGTTTGTAAAACCAATATTTCATGTGGCTCACTTGCCAATTAGCGTTAAATGCATCTGTGACATCAATTACAGAATGAATATGATACCATAGCAAGGTGCAAGCAAAACATGCTAAACATCTCGGTTTTCACTGGTTCCGGAACAAAATGCTCATCGAATATGCCATCTAAATGTGTTGGCGCTGGTTGCACCAGTACAGGGAGCAAAGAAGAAGGTATTTTAATACATGAAATACCGTATCATGGCGACAAACGACCAGAAACAAAGAGGTGACGAAGAAAATGGATAAACTTTGCAAAAGTGAAACGTGCAAATGTTGAACCGTCAAAGAACTCAGTTGTTTGCTCCAAACATTTCACTGCCAATGATTTCGATCGGTCAATTGTGCCTGGTGTTTTACTATATAAATCTTGAAGAGGGATGCAATTGGGATCTACTCGACAATTCAGTCTGCAACTGTTAGGAGACCACAACCTGAATTGAGTCGGCCAGATTTGAGAACAGTGAGTACAATATCATCATAAACTGCGCCCCATTTTATTTGCCAGAATTTAAATTTACATAATCATATGTCGCTAAACAAAAAGGACATTATCTTTGTTGCTGATATTTGTCTGCTACAGGCTGCTAGATCCCTAAAGAAAAGAATCATGCAAGAGGTGAGGGTGACAAGTGAATCTGATACCAATGATGAGACTCAGACTGATATATCTTAGCCTATAAAGGAAGTATCGGCAGACACAAGTCTGACTTCCACATCCAAAGTCTATTGGTCCGGCGAGGAATCAATGGATGTCCAGGAAACCTCCCAACATTGTAAAAACTGTGTAGATCTGTCACTGAAAGCAAGGAGATGGAAATGAATATTGGCAGGTCGCACAAAATTTTGCGCAAACAAAAACTTCAAATGAAAAGACTAAGACGACAAGGTATAAATTATCCTACTATGCTCATATGGTAAAATAAAATCCTACATTTTTCAGCTAACCATTACCTTTGCAATACTATTCTAGTGCGGGTGCGGCAAGACAATGCCAAACGCAAAGGAGGGGAGTGCATGGAAATAGAGATTGGGGATGAAACGGATTATGAAAGTGAAACAGATGAAGGTGACGATGACAGTGATGGCAATGGTTATGAAATGACCAGCGAATTTGAAACGGGATCAGAATCCTCAAAGACTATGAGTGATCATGAGGAAATGAGGTAATGTACTTCATCCATTATATTCTCTGTTCTATCGTAGGTACGTGCATGTAGTTCTATCACCTATGCTTCAGCCTTCATATAAGGTTAAGAAGTACATGCTCACTTGGTCATTTGTTTCTATGGAGACTGTTCTTCAATTTTTTGCAGACTCCTTCTTGGAGGAACAAAACTTAGGACAGGGCCTAAACATATTGTGTTACTGACACAATTACTTCAGCTTTTTAAGTTTTAATATTCGTCCAAAGCTGACTGCCCAGAAGTTCATGCTACTTAGGTTGGAACTGAAGTAGTTGTGAAAACCAAATGCAGTAATACTGATTGTGGGAAGGAATTGATATGGCGTAGCCAGATGTTTTTACCAGAATTTCTGCATGTAACTTCCTTTTGTGTTATAGTACTATCCTTGCTGGAGGTTCACCAACAAAGACACAGAGGATTTTCCAGCATATTGGTCTTTGTTGTGTTTCCTTAAACACATTCTTCAGATATCAAAGAGTAAATATATGTCCATTGCTATCCCATTACTTTTTCTTAAATATCCCATTAATTTTCTTAAAGGAAAATGGCAACCTATTTGTTTTCACTTAAAGGTAGGTTACAGTCGCTTCTGCGCATCCCTTCTGCTCATAACAAATGTGGACCACACATGTAAACATTGTATAAATTTTCTCTTTTGGAAAGTTTTTCTTACATAAACCTTGGTATATATCATCACTGAAGGCATTTCAAAGCCCAACAGTGTTAGATATTCACTTAGCATATGATATTCTACAATTTAAAAGTTCAAAATGTAAACAAAGCGTTTGTTTACCTTCAGCCGCTGTAACGTACCTTTAAAAATATCACTCACATTTACAGTCACCAATACCAATTAAAGATTTTATTTATAGAGAGCTTCATTCATATGAAACAACAAATGTTTATACTGTTCGCTGTGCTTACCGGCTGCCATCTTGGAACAAATGGGCACATGTTAATTTATGCAATTTAAATTGATGTGACGTCACAACCTGGTAAATGCGCTTCGCATTCCTTCTAAAAGCTTTTCCCGCTTGTTTTCGAATTTGGTCATACAAAAATGTATTGCCCAGTGTACAGATGCACAAGTGGCAGCAAAAACAAAGAAAACAAGCTTAATTTCTTCAGGTTTCCTGAAGCAAAAAGTAAAGAAAAGAAAAAAAGGCGTAAAATTTGGTTAATATTCCAAAGCTCCTGCGCGTGTGAATATACCGCCATGTGCAATCGCGCAAGAAAAGGTACACATTACACAATTTGTGGGAGAAGGGGTCTGGGTGCAAAGAGTCCTGAGCGTATGTTATGGTAAGCTTTAGAGTCAACGTCATCCCAACAACTCAGTCTTACGTGATCTATACTGCAGTAGCTTGTAGTTCCGGGG
>JAOTOK010071847.1:0-16577 GCA_025770025.1 Virgularia gustaviana | reverse complement strand
ATACGATACGATACGATACGATACGATACGATACGATACGATACGATACGATACGATACGATACGATACGATACGATGCCATAAAATAGCATACCATACTATACGATACAATATACGATACAATATACGAAACCATACAGGCATCGTTACTATACAAGCTATACAAAGTAGCACATATTATATGAATATTCAAAATCGTAACAGGCTTAGGGCTGTACACTCAGAGGATATTTTTCTGATTCCAAATATATTTTCTCACCTTATGTGTAGATGTGTCAATATTCTAAAGATGGTAAGACATATGACACTGGTTCAGAGTTAAATGTTGTTTATAGCTTGGCAAGCGAAAACATTGTATTACAATATACTGGAAGTGATGGAAGGTACGTTTATATACGATGATACTCGAATCGGATATTCAAATAATTATAATGGTTCAAAGTGTCCATTGGCACCTTCACTTTTACTGTAACTCGCGTTTTGTAGCAACAGCGAGTTCTTAGATTGCCCAGCATTATTTAGTTTTCCGCTGTGGTGTGGAGAATTTCATTGGTTGAAGTCAGATCCCATACCATATTTTTTAGTTTTTATCCTAACAAAACGTTTCCATTACGTGGACATTATCATTGAAGCATTTGATGTGCATATGGATGGGATTATTGATTATTTATCGGTATAAACTACCAACTAGCTAGGGTTCTGCATGTCTCCGGTTAATACAATATCTGGAATAGTAATTGGGTTGTTTACGCGGAATTCTGCGCGCACAAATAGAAAGCACGTTTATAAATCTCGCGCCTACGCAGCATGCATGTGTAACAAGTTTACAGCAATCAGGTGATTGATTCGACATTAGTAACGCAACGTTTATGAATGTAACTTGAAATGTTACATTCAAAAAAGTCAGAATTACGTTACTAATGTCGAATGCATGTGGCTTTTTTGCCGTTACTAAGTCAACATTTAAAATGGTATGAGACTTCAAACAGGCCCATGTAAATCTCCTTTAGATTTACGAAAGTTTCAGTCTTCTATGAGGATGGCGAGAAAGGTAGAGTTTCAGATGTCACAGAATACCCACCAGACTCTAAACAATACGTAAGTAACGTAACCATGCATGAATATTCGCTCTTTGCCCTTATCTGTTTCCTCGTCCCACCTCCAGGATCGATATAATTGACCTTAATCCAAACGTGGATAAAACATGTCAATAGACCTTTTTAATAATTACGTCAAGTGAGGAAAACGTGAATAAACACGCAATTTGATTGGCTCGCGTTTTTGACGAACCAATCACATTGCGTGTAACATCACGTTTCCGCACTTGACGTCATTATTAAATAGGTCCATTGAGAAAATTGGAATCGCGTTCCATTTCTACGTATCGTCCAAGGCACATATTGACAAAATATTTTAGCCATACATTCCCTCCTGACCATGTGACTTGCTCATATCGTTTGTAAGGTATTCCGGCAACAACTAACAACATTGGGTCTCTACGCCTCTCCTCAAAATCCAGCTTTTCCCCATCTTGCTTTCGCATCTTAGACACCGCAAACACTTCATACACTCTTAAACTCAAAGAAGCACTATATATCAACAAACTTAAACCCGACCTTAACAAACAAGTTTTTCATTACAACACTATTTTCACCTTGTAAATAATCCTTATCCCATTGCACTGTGATATGATGAGCTATAAATTAGACCACGTGACATGTAAATATATTCTTTTTCACCAAATGTAAATTAGCACTTCACTAACACTGAAGATGGCATAAGCTTGCCGAAACGTGTTTGTAATAAAATATTTAGTCGTTTATTTAAAATGTCTCACGCTACTCTTGTACTGTTAAGAAACTATTTTATCTCCTACTTTGTATAGTGGATGAAGCTTTACACAAAATTCGCCATTCATAAAAATAGTAGCGGTGGTGGTACAAGTACAGGAACGGTTATTGTCATAATGTAAGTTTCTTTAATGTAATTGCATAATATGACATGAAATTTCAGCCAAGTATTTATGACTTTATAATGTGAAATAACATATTATATGCTACGAGCCAACTGATTGGTTGCTTGTCGTGTTTTAATGAAGCCAGCTACCCAAGCACGGGAATTTTATTATTTATGTACAAAATAAAGGAACTTAATTTGTGAACACAGCTTTTTGCTTGCCAAACCGTTCATATCAACATTAGAAATGGCTGTCGCTCTTAAAGAGGTTATGCAATGAAATTTTGCCCTAGGTTTTTGTGATTGCGTTCCAAGGAAAATCCAAAATCAACATAGAAGTCATTGCTCAAATTTGTTTAAGTTGCTCTGTTTAGACGTTACTTAACAATATTTGATATGGTAATAACCTTACTGTGACATTTGTTTGACCTCTTCCCCTATGCCTCGGTCTCTCCATGCCTCCGTGCCCCCATGCTTCCGTTCCTCCGCCCCTAATTCGTTCACCATCCTTCTCCTCCCTCTGTCCTCCGTCCTTCATTCAGTCTAGTTTCGCTTCATCTGCCCCTAACTCTCCCTCCTTCTAAAAATAAGTTTAACTAAAATATAACAATATACGATATTTCTGTTTTCATAACCTTTCTAGATTTTTTGTCATCGTGTTCCTTTATTTTGCAATTGGAATTGCTTTTTTGAAATACAGAAGAGGAGCCGAAGGAAAGGATATGATCCCCAATTATTCTTTCTGGTCCAAGTTACCTGGTCTTATAAAGGTAGAGTATACGAATTAATTTGCGGTAAGAATGCATGGCAGACTACAAAGAAAACGTTCGTGAAAACGTTCTATTTTCTGAAAGTGTGAAACATTGCGAACGAAATGTAAATCAAGTATTCTCTCTTTTTTATTATTATTATTCGTCATTGATTTTTATCATGGGATAAAAACGCTATAAAATAGATTCATTATAAAACAGCCAGTATATTTGGGTGTCATGTGACCAGCCGATACCAGGCGCCGACTTTAAGAGCGTGGAGGCAAAATTCACCCACGCTGCTAAAGATCGAACACTTGCGAAACACTTGTTGGTCGACGTTAGGTATGAATCTGCCATTTGAAGCCTGTTTTCGGTCGGTACCTCGGGTTAGACTTGATTTTATTATTATTACATGCTTATCAATTACCATTGCAACATCAACTAGGTCAATGGCTGGTGAATTATATTCTATTGATACTGACTTTAACATAATAAAAAGACGTATATATAAGTAATTACGTTGAATGTATTAATTTGTTACAAATAACAAATAAAGAGCGCCACTAATTTTGAAAGTGCTACATATAGTCGGAACGGCTACTTTGCAGATTTTAGCATTTGGCATTTCTGTTAGACTGGAACTGCGATGCATGTGGCCCTTAACTGTCCCAAGTGTTTCCGAACCTGCATGTTTTAAGCCTATATTAAAGTACTTCAGAGACTAAAATTTTAAAGTGCTTATGAAGCGAAATGTGACCCAATCATTATTTTAATACAGCATATCGAAGATTATTGAAAATGAAGAAGGACTGCTTTTATAGAACGTTTTTTCGTTGCTTTCACACGAAAGTCAAGTTTGTTTGATATGCAAATTGTCCTTTCTATGACGTCACACTGAATAATGAGTTTTTATACAACAACAATTTTATGCTGTTTCATAAGCTTTCTACCAAAATGAATTACGTTTGGTTATAATTCGTAGTAACAGATACTCAGCGGGTGAAATGTTTTCGGTAATTTGTAGAACGCTTGCGGATAAAACAGGACATCTTTGAAAACTCATCATGCAGTGTGATGTCATAGAAAGGACATTTGTATATCAAACAAACTGGAATATCTCCCTTATACTGCAAGGAAAAAAACTTCTACAAATGTAGTTCTTCTTCATTTTAACTGAAGATCTTCGATATACAATCATGGCCAGATTTCGTTTCATAAGCACTTTAACGATAAAAGTGAGAATAAGTTGATATAAATATTATGTATTTTTTAGGATGGATGCATTTTTTCGGGCCAAAAGGTGAAGGAATGTGCCTCGTCTGTTAAAGAGAAAACAGAAGAGGTTAAAGGCGAGAAGGGCCAGTATGAAACAATCTAGGAAACGCGCGTATGAAGGACTAAAAGTGCAGGATGATTATATTACTCTCCTGGTATGCTGAAAAAGACTGATTTAGATGTTCTTCGTTCATTTGACAGGAATGGTTAAAGTGTATGTGAAATGAAAATTATCATTGTTTTACCTGAAAGATCTCTTATTAAAGTTGTTTTGTAAGTTATTTTAGTTTTTTGTTATACTTGCTTCGTTGTTGAGTTATTTCAGTTTGTTTACAACGCGTAAAGGTTTCTAGCTACGTCATACATTCATGCATAATGAGTTGACTGCAAATAAGCTTACATATCTAGATTGTCATTGTCTTAAGTCTTGTCAGACTCAGACCTTGTCTGCTATATTGTGGTATGCTAATAAAACTGATCAGTAAAGATTTTGAAAGTCGTTTTAGTTGATAATGAAAGGCAAACAAGACTCTCTTTGTCAACTCATTATGCATGAATGTATGACGTAGAAACTACTACGCGTTGAAATAACTCAACAACAAAGCAAGTAAACAAAAACCTGTAAAATAACTTTTTTAAGAAACTATTTTAAGGGATCTTTAAGATAAGACAATAATAATTTTCGTTTCATATACACTTTAATTATACAATTATTAGGCTGAGCATTCAGAATTTTGTCACTCCTTAGTTCCTATGTGCATACTAGAGCACAGACGGTAAAAATTGCCCGCTCGTGGCGTAGCCATGCTGAAGGTGCCTCCCATCCCCCGACTACTTAGCTTTTCTACAGGGTCGATTTTGTAATTACCTCAAGGCAACAGCTTAATTTACAATATATGAAGATAAAATGCGTTCTTTTACTATTAGGTTGTTATAAATGGAGAATACGAAATCGATTTTTCTATTTTTCTTCATTTTATAAGAAATATATTCGCTTCGCCTTGTCTCGCTTGCACGGTTCACTGAATCTCGACTAAATGGGACCCTTTGATATCTTGGTTTTAAATTGTTTCGTTCTCAGTTTTATGGACTTGTCATGATCCTGAATAACTTATTTTCCTTACACCGCTGCACTCTACTGTCAATAATTATTTCGAATTAGGCTACTCTTTATAACTCACTGCTGGTGTATGCGATAGCGTGAGGAATGACATCAGCGATGGCCTCTACGATCATCGACCATGGGTCCCCGATGTTAATAATGGTCACTTAAGTTGGTGAGGTTGACAAAACAGTTTATCTGTTTTGTATTTGATTACTTTGAAATATTCACTATGAAATTAAGGAGAAATGGCAAAAAATATCTTATTTTCTTGTTTGGTAGATCTTTCAAATAACATATAACTTTGCTTTACGGTTTAAACTAATTGCTTGGTTCCCGAAATATTTTGATACAATGTACCATGGTGTCCGCCATCTTGAATCATAATTTTAGCTCACTGTGTGACGTCACAAGATGGGTAAAAGCTGTTTAAGCACCCCTGCATGATACAACTACGAAAAAAAACCCACCCGGGAAGACATTGTTCACAATAAAATTTAGAGTTCGACCAATTGTGTTGTTTTCCTTTGTATTAAGACATGTACTTACAAATTAAAAATGCCACGCGACCCATGTTGTGACGTTTCTGCATATCCGTGAATATCCAAGATGGCAAACTCAGTATGATAACTTTGACTAAAATATCTCGTGCCAGTTTTGAAGAAACTTTGAAGGACACTCACATAGCATTTTGGAAGATCTTTCCAACGAGACAATAAAATTTTTTGTTGCCATTTCCCTTTAAGCACAATGTTCACGAACCGTAACTCATCATGTTTAATTCCACGCCTCGCCAACCCCGATTAAATGGGACCATATAACAGTCTCTAATTCAGTCTTTTCCGATCACCTGCGATCGCAAGTGCACTTTTTTAGGCGATTGGTTCAATCGGAGGTTCAATCCGATTAGATGGAAACCAGGCTTATGTTTTACACAGCAAAAATTACCCGTCAAACTCACAAGCAAGACTGTTTAAACGTAAAAGCCCTAAAAGCTGAAATATATTTATTAATTAAACGACACAATATTTTCTCATGGTGTCAAATATATGATATAAATAATAAAATATAAATAAAATTATGCTAAGTAGAATGTAGCTAAGAGGCAGCGAGGCGTCGTCGAAATAAGTGCATATTAAATGTTGGGCTCGTCCATCGCTGGTACAATTTTTTTATAGTAAATTTTAATAGACCGGGAGCAGTTACGAAAATGCGCGGCAATTGTAAGGATTCGAACCAGCAGCCCTGAGACTGGTGCAGATTCTATCAATGAGTATGTGTATATAAATGAGGTAGAGTGGCCCGCGTGAAGGTAAAATGGACACATTAAATGTTGGGCAAGTTTTTCGTATAATTTATACATATACAGAATCTGACATTCCATGTCAGAAAAATTGTGTACACAAGTTGTTGAAATAAATAAGGTTAAGCTTTTTGTTAGGCTTTGAAGTGCCTATACATGCAGCCTGTTTAGATTTTGCATATTTGTGATGTATAGTACATTTCAAAACGACATGCGAAGTA
This sequence comes from Virgularia gustaviana, assembly GCA_025770025.1. NCBI lineage: Eukaryota > Metazoa > Cnidaria > Anthozoa > Scleralcyonacea > Virgulariidae > Virgularia > Virgularia gustaviana. Next base: position 9,968 of record JAOTOK010071847.1, on the reverse strand, counting down.
TTTCTAAGAGAAAACTTCGGCTTCATAGACTTTTTAGCTGGTAAAGATACCGGAACTGACGTCATTCAAGTCATTTTGTAGTAGCTCGAAACAAAAGACATCTCATTTGCATTGCCGTAAATGACGTCAATTCCGGCATCTTTACCAGCCAAAAAGTCTATAAAGTCGAAGTTTTCTCTTAGAAATATTTCGCATGTCGTTTTGAAATGTACTAAACATCACATGCAAATATGCAAAATCTAAACAGGCTGCATAGGCACGTACTTTAATTTGGTTTAGAGTATCAGGATTTATCGTATAGGATTAGGATGCACCAGGCCTCGAACGACTCGCTGCCTCACAATATTTTGTTAGGAATACTAAAACGCATTTTTGGGCTATATAAGCATTTTAAACAGCGTCTGACGGTACCCAATGTCCATTTTTGCACATATGGTTTGGCTCAAAGTCATGGCCAAATTGATTCACAAGGATATTTCTTGAGTTTCGTGGACACCATGTAATGACATCGATAAATGTGCATTTCGCAAACGGGTACAAGTCAGATCGCTTAAAGAGTTTCTCTTCTTCAACAATATTGAATAACTGCCCTGTACCATTGTAAGAAAAAATGTCAATGTGCCAATCGCGGTAAATTAAACGACCAAGTGGTGCAATGAATGAGCAAGAATCTATCTGTTCAAGGACTTCCTGCAAAATATGAAATAGCGTTCTATCATCCATGCTGTTAGTATTTTCAAATTATTCTCAGCCGAAGGTGAAATTTCCCGATATAATCTACGTAAATCTATCTAAAACAGAATGGGGTCAGATCCAATATCAGACATAGGTCGAGTCCCACCATACGACAACCGCTGATTCTAATGATTATAGTGGTGTAGATAATTTAGTATGTGGGAAACTGCAATCAAATTTAATTATTTGTTATTCACAGTTATACACCAAATATCTTCGTTTTTCGTTGGACACATTTGCCCAGGAAACGTTAAAATATTACATTTATGTGCGAAACGACGATTTTTAGTCAAAGATGCCAAGCGATACACCTGTGGACAAATCTATTTAAATAAGACAGGTTTATTTTTTATCACGTGCATGGAAACTACGCGCAAACGCTCATATCTCTTGCGCACTTTTCAACAATTTTTTCAGGCTTGTTAGTTTTGCAGCAGCGAGATTAACATTTTACAAAATGGTTACTACTGTTCAAACAATGTTGTTTACAGTTCATGTGAACAAAGACTGTAGGCGTAGCTACTTGCAACATGCTCACGGCTGTTCCAACAAGTTGTCCAACGCCTGACTAATATGGATGAGGTCTGGACAACAACGATGTTTGGACAGCATGCAGCAAGCATGTTTCATCAATGTTCTTGACACTTATTGTTTCAACATGTTGTGACAATTTGTTTTACATGTGCCAACAAATTTATCGAAGCAAGGTTGTAAAAACGCTTGCCACTTGGATAAATTTTTGCAACCTGACAACAATTCATGATCAGACGTTGTTTGCAGTGGCGTAGCCAAGGTTGGGGGGTGGTTCAAAAGGGGCATGTGCCCCGGGTGGCATAACCTGAGGGGCGGCATTTTGAGCAAAGCAAAGGAGAAAGAAAATAAACGTAATCAGAAAACTGTGAATTAAAAGCTCCAATTGGGAGTCAACATGCAATGAAATTAGTATGAGGTGCATGCGTGCTGTAAGGGGACATATAAAGTTTGCATACAAGTTCCTTCGAACCACTATAGAACAACTGTGTAGTTGATATCAAATTATAGGTAGTTTATTAATAAAATTCATAATATTACAACAACAAACCTTGAACCATACTGGTGAAGAGGTTATTATAAACTTTTGATGAAATGCGGTAGTGACGGCTCAGTCACACCAGACTTAAGCTGGTCATATCGGCCAAATCACGATTTTTCTGGATGGCAAATTTGTGAGGTAATTAGTATTCAAGTTGGTATAATGGTATGACCGAAAAATTCAATAATGTTCAATGAAGCGAATCTCGAAACCAGTGCAGACCACCGAATATCCGATTTCCACTAAATAAAGTCAACCTTCAAACGATATTGCCAAAAAATTTATCGTTGGTTTTAGTGATACACCAAGCTAAAACACCTGCAACGCGCACGCAAATGCGTCAGTTAATTAAAAACGTCCATAAAAAATTAATATTCTATGTTTTTAACATTGTGTGTACCTTGTGAAAGTGCGTATTAGGATTATTAAATTAAAATATCAAAATAACAGATAATATCAAAATGCACACGGTATAGAACAAAACATTAGTGAGACATCCCTAAATCTGAAGAGTGTTATTTCGGGTTGCTAGGTGTTTTGTCCAGTTATACCAAGTCAATACTGATTATTAACCTTTTTGCGCCTTTATGCTTCAATGCATTATAGATGACAGATCGCACGATTACCGGCTGCATGTCATGATGAGACAATGGTTTGTGACATACCTCGCCTGCACAGTTTAGTCTTTTGCGTTCATCTTCAGGTTTTGTTTCGAAATCTGGTTGTACAATTAGACGAAACTTCTTATCTTGACCTTGTTCGAAGTTTCTTCTATTTGAAAGAGCGCGTAGCCGACCGTAATACGAAGCGTTTACTATTACGTCGATATCTTCATCCCATGGGATAATATCTTTGTCTCGATATTGGCCGAGTAATGAACCAGAAGATATAACATATTGAACATCATAGCGTGTAGCAAACTTATGCCAGTATGTGATTAAATACTTAAACTGTCTACGTCGAGGGTTGCCTTCGCAAGGTTTTGCAACACCGACCTTGCGATAATGGAATGCAGTGTTGTCCACCTTTCTCATCCGCGTTCTTGCTAGGATGTCAGCCTTTGCAGGCAAGGACGGGACTCCGTGTTTAATTGTTCCATGGAAAATCAAAAGGTAGACTGTTGCAAAAACTGACGCTCCTCCAAGCCATCCAATTAAACGCGGTAGGCTTCGTCTTTTCATGATAGTGCTCAACATAATGGCCCATGAAGTATGAACGGTGTCAATTCGATGGCTTCCGGCTAACAAAATCATGTTTAAATTATGTCTTATAACTACAATTTGCATAACAATATTCGCACAAAAAACGTATATATTAAGGATGGCAGTTAACAGTTAATTCTATGAAATAAAGTACAACTTATTGGCTACAAATGTCCATTACATGATGCCGTTTATTGATGGTGAAATATCCGCGTTGCGTACCGTACGAGGACAGAAAAGTCAAAGTCATTTATACTATATATACTCTCCCTATAAGATCTCCTGATAAACTCTCATTTGCTCGTGCCTGGACGTCAAAATAAATAGGATAATGACAACGTCCCTGATAAGGCAACTTTGTCACAGAATAGTCACGCATAGCCTCCTCCACAGGCGTCTCTCAAGTCAAGACTCAATTTTGTTTTATTTTTGCTTTAAAATTTAGCATTCTCCCAGCCGCGCGCTTTTGTACGGCAAGCACTCGGCCTAAGCCAACTGGGTTGCCTGTGGAGGAGGCTAAGTCCGATGCACTGTGGTATCCACGTTAAAATCCTTTCGCATTCACTACTAGGGCAGCCACACATTGAAGACTGGGGCAATATGTGCTTAGAAAATTGTCAGTTTGAAGTATTAAACGAACATGCAAGAATCGCACGTTCAACTTTCTCCAACGATATTAAATTATTTATAGTGTTAAACTATATACAATGGATGGATATTGTATATCAGCTGGTCTGTATTTAATTTATACAAAACGTGTTATATTTCATTTTTACTTTTTTTTTAAGGGGGGAGGGCATGGGGATTTGTGTTGTTGCAGTGCTAGACAATTGTAGCGCGGTGAAACGGTGACTGAGGATGCAAAATTGCGGTGTTGCGGTGACAGAAATTTGTGCGGTGTTGCGGTGATTGTGCGTTTTACCTGACGGTGTTGCGGTGATATGATATTATTCTATGTATGAGTTTGATGAAAGCAGTGGCGAGGGAGAAAGACACTCTCCTCCGCAGAGGCTACTTGCGTCTTGCGGATATGTGGGCATATCCTGAATATCCCACCCGTTGCCCATATCGTCCGCAAGTAGCCTCTGCGGAGGAGAGTGGGAGAAAGACAAGTAGAAGCTGACGATGTCAACGACCTGACCAATTTGCAAGGAGAAATTGGAAACTCCACAACATTTCTAATAGGAACGAGGTCACGCGGAAGAGCCATCAGGTTTAACAGTCGCCAACTCGGCTTCTGACGTAATTTGTCGTGTACCATCTGCTAGTCCTGTTAGAGTTGGGCTGTGACTAGACCATGCTTGGAGCCGGTCTAGAATGGCAAATATATATATAATATAATGGCGATGATATTTTTTCCAGTCCCTATGTAAACAACAACTATGTTTACACTTCAACATTTGAATATCTAGCTTTATAATGAGATCCCTAGCAACTTTTACGTATTTCCCAGCTTCAAAATGAAACATATGATCAAAAATACTTTAATATGTCTTTTGAAGAACACAAAACTCAAATAAACTAAGTTAAATTCCTTGGATTCCTACAAGGAGGCTCCATTGTACACATGCGACGATAGGACTGTGCCGCATCTTTAATCTATTTATGTAATGTACAACCATCAAGAGGCAAACAAATAAATAAGTTAGACAGGAGAATCCTAGGTGCATTTATATTTGTTCATATCCTGAGTGTCTGCCAAAGTGTGGTACAAGCTTTGGAATTCTTTTTGCAGTATATGAACACCCACCCTATACAGGAAAACAGATAATGTTATGTTATCGCAGAGAGGACTTTGAAAGGCAACCATGCACGTCAATATTTTCGGAACTTTCTCTTTCAAGCTAGCCTGGCTGACAACCAATACTTCATGTAAGCATCATTAAACTAGTTTATTCGTACAGGATGCAATTTCCGTTTTCGTTTGGCGTATGGTGGATCTCTTGTTGGACGAAAACGTTGAGATACTGCAACGATTTGAAGGCAAGAGGTTTTTTGTAAGCGTATATTGCCGACCGTCCGCAAAGGGTTTATAAATATATCTACAAGTTGTATTTAGTCGAGGTGTAATCTAAAATACCAGGTACGACATGTATACGGAATACACCCTTCCGGTAAGTCGCATGAAAACGAGGCTCTGTAGCCAAGGGGTATAATTAATGCAAAACAGCTTAATTCATACAAAAAATGTAAACAACATGGCAGGACATTTAAGCACCTCCGATGACGGAAAACGTAGTTTCCGCAACCAGAAATACAGTGATGTTCCACTAACTGAGGAGGAGATTTCCGGAGCTTCCCTCGAGCTTCTTCTGTAGTCCCTCTGTTGGAAACGTTCACTACAGATAAACCTTTGTCGTCGTTGCTGTGTGGCTGGCGATCCCGTGTTATTTCCACACGCTTTTTCCCATTCTTTACTTAAGTCAGCGTCTCTAGGGAACTTGTGAAAGTGTAATTCCGGCCGGTTGTCTGTCCTGTTATTGCAGTTGAGGACAGAACAACATCTGTGCCTAGAAAATATATTTTTCTTACGTGGCGGCGGCGACGCGCCCGCCATGTTGTTGTTTACATTTTTTGTATAAATTAAGCTGTTTTTGCATTTATTACCTCTTGGCCACAGAGCCTCGTTTTCATGCGACTTATCGGAAGGGTCTATCGCCGTACTAAAATTATTCAATTACTCGTCGGTACATGATCAAATTATTTACATGCGGAAATGTCCTTGGTACCTCAATCTGAGGCAACAAGTATCAACAACTTTTCTACTGAAATTGCAATCATTCAATCATTGAGCATCACGTTTCTAATTGTATTTATGCCAAACGAACGAATAGGATCACCTTGGTTAGACTACCCGCCCCTGACGATGGACAAACAATTCTCTAAGTGAGTTTATTGGTTCATTTGGCACAAATACAATAGACACGTGATGTCCAAGCGACGATATTCTTGCATAAACTAAACACGACATAGTTAACGAGATCTATGTAATTCCCACTGAGCTTCCTAACCTTATCTCGTCTATAAACTATGGACTAACTCGCCACCAGAGTGGGAACAACGGGCGTGCGTGGAGAGGGGTACCGCCCTAAATGGCGGACCGTTCAACCGTTATTTTGGTATCTGAGCGATGAGCTATTAATATACAGTCGGCAAAAATGTCAGACGGCTTCAGTCGGTCAAATAGCGCTCACACCCCAGTAAAATTCTCTAGGACGATCCTGACTCGCACCTTTACCTTTTTTATTTTACCTTCAAATAATGTATAAAGTTTGCAGATCATATTGAGTCCATAGTCTGACTTTTAATTAATGTCGTTTGAGCCATTCGATCGACATCGGTGATATAAACTTAACTTACAAAGAAGTAAGAAAGTTTACCAACTAGTTTTGAATTTTCAACCGGCGATTGTATTCCAAAATAACCAAATTTACATAACTTCATTTGCATAAGAAAGAAGTTGACATTCATGTACACCTCTATCTGTTTTTCTGACTGAAAGACTCATGCCATCCATTCGTATTACATTACCTTTGCTAAACGTATTAGCGTAGACCAGAAGGTATAATGTGGGATCATTTCTCTGCCTTGAACCCCTCTATGATATTTCATATATGCCATTCCAATGGTAAGATACAGAAATGTTACACAAATAAACCTAATAAATAAAGAACAATAATCACGATTAGCCAGGTAACGTGTCATGCACCATTACGCACGATCTTGTAATACTTTTCGATCAATGATGAAAATTTCGGAAATGATGCAATAACAAGGATAACGCCCTTGATAAGATATAGGTTAATGCTTTAATAATTATAATGTTAAATATAGGGTGGCACTGCCTTCCGCGGGGTAATTCTCACCACTACAGCTGTTTCCCTTGAGGATGAAATCTGCATACACGGGAATTTTTGTATCTTCATCACTGAGGTACTACAGCCGCTGCAACTTCTAATACGTGCAGAAGCGGAATTCCCGGCCAATAGGCTACGTAGGCTGAAGCCCAGGCTTTTGCCGAGAGGCCCGTGATTTCTTGCGAGCTTGTTAGTTGCATTTGTTTGTGTTATGAGGTCGTCATGATGTTCCTAATCCAGATCATTAATGCTGTTAAAACCGTAGGAATAATCTACCAACGGTTGAATGTTGTCTATTTAATTGTTATCGTACAACACATTTTTTGCGCCAATATACAGTATCTTAGAACTCACGTAGCCACGAAGCTAAGTATTTGGTTTTATCAAGTCCGACCATGTCAATCATTTTGGAAATTTAGTTTATTCTGCTATAATAAAGTATTGCCCGCGTGGTATTCAGTAAATACCGTAAATCTATTTTGTAATGTACCTGATGGCTGATGTAATAAGAAAATATACATCTAGTGCGCACCGTTCAAACCGTTCATATTAATCTGGCATACTAATTGCGCTGCTCTCTTTTCTAAAACACGAAGAATCGAATTTGAATGCCATTGAAGGTAACGAATTGTTTCTTATCTTTTAGCAGTGTTAGTTTAATAATATTATGAAAACCAACTATGTTTAGTAAAAATATGGGAATAGTATAATGTGACTCCAAGGTCCGCCAGTTCTTTTCAGCCTAGACTTAGAGATCCCGTAATTTATAGCTAATCCGCCACGTTATACTGAAGTATACGGCAACTCACATTATTAGTAAGATAGTTCCAGTGCTTAAAGAATTGCTTGATTGATCTTCTGACCCAGATTCCTCTTTCGAATTAGGAGCATGTTTTGTATACAGCGTCATTATCTGAAAAATATTGCAAAATGGGCAATGGCCAAGGTTGAATATAGGTATAAATAAAATGAAAAAATGTTGTTGATGTCATTGATATCGAATCTGTGACTTGCCCTGCAATCTGAAACGATTTCACTCTCATGTTGAAATTACTCAGTAAAACCGGACTGTTCAATCACTTTCTTTATATACAAAATGCTTAACTCAGGTTACTCAGCTATTTGATTGCGATAATCGTGGCAATGGTATACTGTGTTCTAGCCGATAGAACGATGTTGGCCAAGAATGCAGCTTCAGCATGTATCTAGAATAGATCATGATTTGGCGTGCTCGAGTTTGTCGACCTGATGATATTATATAGCTACACGTTTGTTTACATGTACACTAACGAGCAGCGCTATTTCCAGTGCACGGAGAAAATGGAGATCTATAGTTACAGTAGTTTGGTATACGGGATTTCGTAGATTGACTAAAGTCAGCCGTACTCACTACCGAAGCCTGGAGGTTTTCAGAGCACATGATGTAACGACTGATGGGAACTACTTTTGAATTTCATTTATATAATATGTTGTTGATCTTTGGCACAATGTCAGGTTAACCCATACCACCACTAATTTTGTACTTTACTTTCTTATTGACTTATAACTTGTATTTCTGGCATGTTATATATTGTTATCTCCCACTAGTAGTAGAACATCTCCCCCTGATTGTCGAGGCCGGGTCTATAATTTGAACTATACAAAAAATTATTCAACGTTATGTCAACGGCGATAGATTTTTCACTGGCAAGTGTAGAACTTATTCCTAACCAGAAGTTTTGAACAAGGAATGTTTTCAAGGAAATATTCGACATATTGGACACTTGTTCGTAAACTGGAAAACTCTAATTGTTTGGGCATTTTCTATACACCGGTTAAAAACGAGAAATTACTATATGATCCGGCCTAGCCACATTATCACAGTTAAAACAAGCAATTTTAGTGCATGGTTCCAGGTGTGGACATGGCCCTCCGTTCGGCACTGGTTGCGGGCACGGCTTGAAGAGCCCCACCTGCAGCTACCTGGCCGGCCTGCGTGAGCACTAGATCGTTACCTCTGGATCATGACATGGAGAATGATCTAAAACAGGGTAGAATACAAACCTGGGTCTACTTGCTGAACATATCCAGTAGCATTTTTTTACTGTATGGGAAAGAACATTACTCGGTCATGCAACTTGGTAGTACAATGTTATTACGTACCAGGTAATTCTCATTTCTTTCCATTTTACTTAATCTTCCCGTGGTTGCATTATCGTACTCCAAATAAACAAGTGTTTCTCTGTAAAATTCAGAAACGTGACCGAGAATTTAGAACATTATTGCACCAAATATATATTTACAATGCGTGCTCCAAAGAGCTGGATTCATTTTAATTTTGACGTTTTACTCGAGATACTTTTAAAATCACGCCTTGTTCCTTGCATGACTAACCTTTCTCCTAAGGACTTCCTCACTGGTCCTAAATATTTCAGGTAATACTGTTTCTTCGTTACGTCAAAACGAATCGTTGGTCCTCCATTTCCAAAATCACTTGGTTCTTCACCGACGCGCAGTTGACAAACCTATTATTAGCACTTATATTAGGTGTTTATAAAGTGTGTCCCAAAAACTACAGAATTCACCCCTGCAAACGTTTTTTTGTGGTTTTAGTATCAAGAAATTTCAGGTTTTCAGTGACATGCTTAATTTTATACTGAATGGAGCAACGATGAGCGAATAGAGTTTGGTAAAAATAGTGTTGCATTTTTTCTCCTCAGAGATTTGTGAGGAATATCTCGGTATGATTAGAACCTTTTGTTCCTACGTCATAACTAATTATTGCAAACATTCCTCTATATCTTACGACAGAATGAAGAATATCTATATAGTGTGGAAAAAATTCATGAAACGACTGCAAAGAGCACATGAAAGCTAGCTTAGATATAACGTGTCCTCAATGCGAAACGCCTACAAAAGCTTAGGCAAAGTTAGTTTCAATAGAGCGATTTGGTTGTTAATAATATAGATGAATGAAATCCTGAATGCTGATTGGCTAAGAGGAGTGCAATTACATTTGAATTTGCGCGGCAGTGCAATTACAACATGTGTAATTGCACTGGAGCAGAAAACTAGGCCTGGGAACGAGTTCGAAAAAACAACATGGCGGACAATTATTGATAT
>JAOTOK010071736.1:0-16583 GCA_025770025.1 Virgularia gustaviana | reverse complement strand
TATGTCCGACTTTGTTGCGTGTTTGGGCAAAAAAATAAACACGTTATTTACTGTCTTGGTCGGTCCGGATAGAAAAATATTTTTTCTATCCGGACCTCCCAGCCAGTAAATAACATATATATATTCGCGTTAGCCAGAGTAAAATACTAAAGACCGGTGGTCGCTGTCAAACGGTTAAGTTTATGTTATTTGCCGCATAGTGATGCCACAGAGGTGATGCTGTGTGTAGCTACAAGAAATGGTTTTTGCCGCATTTTTTTAACAACACATGTGAAATTAGGATTACGGTAATGCTAAAAGTAATCGTAGTCAGATCTGATTCTCCCTTATTTTGGAAACATCGCAACGTCGTTCTTGATACGGATCCATGGTACGGCCATCTCATACCATACTCATACCAAGGAGTCCGAGGACATTCCCATTTGTAATAATCAGTCAATTATACGTCAATTACTACCCTAAAAGTCCCATTTATAGAGCCAAATGACCTTGCTCCTCAATTTTCGAAAGACGGTCCTGCTTTCATGCAATATATTTCCATAAAAATGAAGAAAATGAAAACAACAAAAAGCATTACATAAACACCCTTTATTGACGAAATTTTACAAATAATTTTTTCATGAACAAATCAATGAATGAAGACTTCTTATTTATTCACATTATGATAGTCGGTGAGAGAAACAGCGATAATATTATGATATATTTATTCCAGATTCATTGCATAATTGATTACATTCAGGCATTTAAAATAAACGACAATTTTTTTTATTACAAACATGTTTCAACAATGTTTATACTTCACTTGTAAATTGTGCATTTTTGTAATAAAAAAAATTTTGCCAAGCTAACCTTGTGCTTCTACGATCTTATATGATTACATTCTCCTAACAACTTTATAAAAGTATTTTGTATTAAACATAACAAAAATCCAGCCCTGGGCCTTGACTATCATGCAGTAGAGATGTCACTTCCAATTTTTCAATTCAAACTGGGCAAAATTTCGTGTGCATGTTTATCAGTGACCCGGTCGTCCCCGCCTTGGCTTCGGTCAAAGTTGTGCGGATTTGAAAAATAATCCATTCCTTATGAGATATTAGGCTACAAATAAAAGACAGCTATACCGACCAAGTGGTGGTATAATATTTTGATATATCTGCTGTGAAAAATGCTAGTGCAAACGGGACTATACTATAGCATGGTGGGAAGTTGGTCTGGTAAGAGGTAAAAAACAAAGTGCCCAATTGCATTGATAGTTTCCGGGACGGTTGGAGCGGCTACGGCCGCTCAATTCTTTGGTCCAAACTTGGCCAACCAGTCTAACGGTTTTTAAAGTAGTTTGTAAGATAAAAATGTTCCATACAAACATCATGTACTTCGTGATTTAAGGCCGCTCCACAGCAATAAAAGTGTTCGGCGGCCTTGGCATGTCATATGAAGCCTTTTTCATATATTTTTCATATAGTTTAATCTCGGCGTCGATTACACCTGTTGCATCACAGGAATTAGTAGGTTATACAGGGTGTATAAAAAAACCCGGAGTCCTCCTAGAAATTGCATATCTTTATCAACAAAATTGATTATAGCTGCGAATTGATCTCGTTTTAAATCTTTCTTTCCTCTTTCCTATGAAATACTCCCTTAGGTGCTTCCCGTGCGTAGCAAAGGAACAAGAAAGGCCGTCAACGCCGCTTCTTTATGCTGCAGTTTTGAAAGCAACAGGGCCATGAATGTCTCAATTAACAAAGCGCAGAGTGTGTTCACCTCAAACCTTCGTAAATATTTGTGTCTATGTCGGCTGCTACGGTTTTTTTATACCCCCTATATAGTTAGGTAGTTAGCGATCAAGCACTGTGTGCGGTATAAAAAGGAAAATTTGCGAGAGGTGAGCCCAATATTGTCAGTGTTCTGATAACGATTATAACCTTAAGCTACCGGACTAAGTTTATGATTATAACCGCTTCTTTAATCTTTACTTAACGAGCAAGGAATATAGCAATAGTAATTATTACAATACTAGTAGCCAACATAATGGTGAACAATCTGTTCAGCACAATCGCAGCTTGACGCCATTGATTACGATTATTTTTCCTTTGTGAATTTTCAGTAAAATATGAAGCGAGGTGCACCAAGAGATCTACGCTTTCCTTCGTGGTCTTCTCGTTCTTCTCTTGAATACGTTTTTCCTCTGTGACTTTTCGATCAAACGAATTCTTTTCAGTTTTATCTGTAGATTCGTCTCGTCCTACAACAAAATATTTCACGACAAGATATTATAAACTGGTCAAATATAATGTGAAAGAATATTACACGTTGGAATTTGCCTTTTTTTTTGAACAGGTCCATCATTATTTATATAGGAGGACGGCCTTGTAAGTCGGGCAAAATATTCACTGCCCCCCTCCCGCATCGCCGTATACTGAGCAGCTAGCAGCATTGTTCATGTCTCAAGGCTGTTTTGTTCAACTGGCCCTGAATAGTGCTTTTAACATGCATGAACAGGACTAATTGAATAAACAGGCTTGAATAATATTGTTGTAACAGCGCTATAAAACGCTGTTCAGCCCAAACCTGTTGATCCAACAGTCTTGCTGCTTATATACAACAGTTCTGTTCATGCATGTAAGCAACCTTTTTCAGGGTCTGTTGGTTAAACAGCCTGTTCACTTCTGTGATAATTTTATTTGCGCGATAATTTTTTACTATAATGATGAACCATGACGAAATATTGTTATTCGTACAATGTTACTCGTACATGTAGGTCTATTTAAGAATTTAAAAAAGAGACAAGCTATTTTTTCCCTTAAGATCATCCAATATACATACCTTTATTTTTCAAGGAAGGTTCTTCTCTCACTGACTGTTCTTTTTTATCAAATCCTTTATTAGTTCGTCCTTTAGCAATCTTCTCTTGATCTCGACGGGGATTTCTTTCCGTCTTAACTACATTTCCTTTCGATGGCTTACTTCGTTTGTCAGAGTTAGTAGACACAACGCTTGGGCGTTTTTGACCTTTTTTCGAAGGGGCTTCGTCTTTAACAGCTGCTTTTTCTTTCGTTTTTCCAAGTTCTTCCATTGCCACAGACTCCTTCCTTCGCGAGCGTTCTTTTCTCTCATTTTCGATACCTTCTGGTCTTACTTTTTTCTCCCTCCGTTTATCCACATCCGGTTCTCTTCGCTCCTTTCTTTCTCTCTTTTCCTGTCGCTTTTCAACTTCATTGATTGCATCTTTTTTGTCTTTCTTATCATTTTTAACTGGTTTTCCCTCGCTCTGCTGTTTACTTGTTTTACTCACTGGTTTCGGGTCAGCGACATTCACGACGTTTGGTTTTACCACAATCGTTTTCGGTTCCTTAGACCCTGAAGCAAATACAATGAAGTTGATTTGAAAGCTATCCTCGTAATGACTGTTATTATGCATATAATAGATCATAGCCATCATAGATTTCTACATATAAGGTAAAGGAATGCAATCCAATGTCGGATTCCAGATCCCGGCGCGTGGATTTCGGATCTCAACCTCTTGATCCCGGATTCGAAGATACCATATTTTAATGGATTCCGGAATTCTAACTTTTGATATTTGGGTTCTGGATTCCTACCTTTGGATTCCGCATTCCAAGATACCAATTTTACTGAATTCCGGATTCCGGATGTCCTTACATAGGTTGAAACTCTTTGTTCGGGTGCCATATGGGATCTTATTTACTCTGTCTAACGCCAGATGATTTACTTGTCAAGAGGAGAGCCCCCAGGAAAACTGCCAGGCAAAGGGTTAAGCTATTCGAACAATGTTGCCTTTATAGACATTAAGTTGGAGAATACTCACCAATTTTTAGAGGTTGAACTTTGTTGTTTTTACTGGGGAATCGTAGAAGTCGTTTAAGGTAGTGCAACAAGCCAATCTGTTATAAAAACGAAAGTTTAGGTAGAGTACAGTAGGAGGCGGGATGTAGGTAGGTGAAATGACAACAGTGTATTCTACCTGGACAAATTTAGACATTGGATAAATTTTCCATCCAGACATATCGTGAAAATAGTATGTGACCACCCAGCATGTGCATAACAAAGCAAGCGTTAAGATGAAGATACAACAGCCATAAAACTTGGACAGCAGTGGGAAGACATCCGATCTTGCTGGCATTTTCGTATTTAGAATTGTCAAGTAAACAGAAAGACACAGTAATAAATTGATCCCAATTTCTAAAAAATCAGAAATGTTAGAAAAAAATGCGTGAATTGGACAGTAATCATTATAGACACTTTGGCGCTTTGTCTCACACTCACATATTAGTGTTGCACGTGAACGCTTGTGCTTGTGTCGTTGTTGAATAATAGCTGACGGCAAGTATAGTTCACAGAGCCTTTAAACCCATGCCCCAACGGTATCTCTAATCCTCACGCTAATCTGGACCATTATCCTAATGGAAACGCCAATCTGAATTCTCCATATATCAATTTTTTCGTGGATAAGAAACTTGGTATTTCGACAATTTTTCTAAAACTAACTCTGCGTATTTGTAGTATCACCCAGATTTTAGATTCTAACACGCATGTGGTAGTATAGCTACTGTACGTGCAGAATTTATGACACGTAGAATTTATTTCAGAAAAGTATGTGTGTGTATTGCATTTATTTATTTATTTATTTATTTATCTATTTATTTAGAAATATTCAATAAAAATGAAATCTACAAATTTAGTAAATGCAATATATTATACACTTACATAGACAGATACATACAAAATACAAATTTAATGAGCATGTCCAGTCCCGTGCGCGGTATTACGACAAAATGTCAAAATATTTAACACTGTTTTGGTTTCTGGTTTGGTTCAAATTTGGACAACATTTATATCTAAGGGACCTTTTTTGCACATGCAGAACCGACTGGACATGTTCTTTAAAATTTACATTAAATAAAATAAAAAATGCACATGGACTCTTACCCATACGTTTTCCAACTTCCGGAGGCAAGGTAAACATCATGAGAGATAAAACAATAATGAGAATTGATGGTATGATATAATTTGAAATATAGGACGATGCACCACGCTTGATAGAGATGTAAAAACTCAACATCTTGTAACCATGGGGACAACAATTGTATTTCAAAGTGTAAGAATGGCTACCATGACTTATTACTTCCCATTCATTGTTCTCGATATAATGACTGAGGTCCATTGGAAGGGATGGTCGTAGATCCAAATTAATCTCCCTCTCATTGTGAACCCATGACGAGAAAAGAAATGTACAGTTGTGTTGGTCAAATGGGTAATCAGCAATGTTCAGTGGACATTGGGCGTAGATCATTCCTGGGAAGTTATAGCTCACGGAACCATCATGCCGTACCGATGCCTTCCAGGAAAGATCTTCATCATTTTGTTTTTCCCCCAAAGCTCTTGTACCTTCCACCGATAAGCTACGTTAAAAAAGCAAGTGATTAATATTTACCCTATGATGTTGGAAACCTGGCTACGCTTCTGCTTTTCTCTCTACAGGATTTCAGTGTTGTTTCGACGTTTTGAAAATTTCGTTTGTCGTCTCAACGTCTGGCATTGCCGGCTGGGGAATTTCAGTTTACAAACAATGCGATATCCCACAAACATAACTTTCTGATTACTTGGGGTTATGTTATATGCTCCGGCTTCCTCAAAATATACGATCTTTCTATTCATAAGGTTCCAAATATAATCCCGCTGACATTTATTTTCTACTGAGGACTTTAATTCTTGAAGAAAGCCGTTGCATATCAAAAACAATTCATAAACAGGGTCATTTGATGTTGTCAATTAGTCAATCATTTCAAATTATGAGCTAAAGCTAATTAAAATCAATATAAGGATTTTTCTCAAAAGTATATTGAGTAACATTAATAAAAAACGTACGGTTTATAGAGAGTGATATCCGGTATCCAAAGGTATTCTGAGTTAAGCAGCACCCCTGTAACACCATTAAATTGTAGTGGATCCCAGGATAATCGGTAATCTTTCCATCCCTAAATAGAATTGATAAGATAAAGTGTTATCACATAAACTAACATCGATATATCGATATCTAAGTCGCTGTCACAGGAATGTTTCTTTCGGCACGGCATCTTTTTGCGACATCATTTTTTTATTTATTGGTAACATAAGCGACGTGAGTGCAAGAGATGATAAATGTGAAACCACATTTTTATGGTGGAAGAATTCGCCAAACCTTTTGACGATAGATTTTTGCGTCATTACAGTTCGACCGCTCCTTAATTCCACATGGTCCAAATATTATCCATGCGACCTCCTTGGGAGATCCTGGCGCCACCACTGCGTGGTACATGTTAGACTATGCACGTCCTCTATCTAACTATAGTGTTGTTTAGTCGAAGATTACCCATTTACTTTTAGTCTAGTTTTTTGTTGAGTAGTGGTATGGCTTCCATTTAGTTTTGGGTTAGGCTTCGTCGAGCAATCGATTTTTCATTTAGTTTTCAGGTTTTCAAGCTCACTATTCAATAGAATGACTTAGTCCAAGTGTAAAAAAATGTGAAGTTTTAAGTTTTGTTTTACTGTCCTGTTTTATTCGTTTAGTTTTTGTTTACTCTAAGTTGCTACTAGCTCTGATATATTAGTTACTGTTAGTATCTGTTAGTTACACCTGCTTTCATAAGTATGCGCCACCTAACCTGAATCTATTGACCTACAAATCAAATTCCACTTTAGAATAGATCCCATCGCTATGTTGTTATTACTCGGCCGGCAATATCGGACCTTATTTCTCACGATTTCTCAAACACTTGTGTTGATGTCCGCCATCTTTTATATATACATAAGTTCGATAGTCGCCACACACATATGAACTTCCGAGGAATTGCGTAATTGAAAACAGGTGTAACTGATGTGATTTCGGCGTGACTGAGAGGGCTTTTTAGTCAGTATATAATTATTATAGTTGACTAAACAACACTACATCTAACACCAAACGAGCTTACTAGACAGCCGGGTGAGGCTCTCGGGAAAGTTAAGAAAACGGAGTTAATAAGAAATACGCATAATTTTTCGTTACCATTCGGTGCCACACATTTAAATTAATTCCTTCGGTTTTTTCATCCTGAAAAACAATTACAAATATCCTAATAACCAGTATAAAAAATAAAAATGGAATGCGAGCTTCCATGCAGAGAACTATGTGTTTCATACATAACTAGCTATAAATACAGTAGACTGATTATATTTAATTACAGATAAGTCACATTTGTTTCACAGCTTTACGACTTTAGCTTACTCAATCGTGATTATTCGTTTTTTTAATTTAACAAAAGACAAGTGCGAATTTCTTGCCGATCTAAAGTTACAAAGTAGATTGTTTGAAAGCTTCATAAAAAATAATATAATTCATTATTCCACATGTTATGAGTTTGTTTGCGCACGTTTGTCATCACGTGTCTGTTTTATTCAGCGATCCTATTGGTTGTTTGCATGAATGTCATGATAGCCACGTGATGAAAACGGTGCGCAAACTTGCATAAAATACAGCATAGATAATGAGTTGTATTAAATTTTTATGAAGTTTGCAGACCATCACCAGCTATTGAGTATTTCATAAAAGCTACTAAACATTCTGTAGTTTCTTATAGAGTCACATAGCATCTTGTAAATCACGCTTTTCTTCTTTTACACGCTGCTTAATAAAAGCAATATTATAAAATATTAATCAACATACCACGCTGACAATTTGGGCAATTGCTAGGCCAAGTGTCACGTTGACCGGGATCCCTGGGGCGGGGGATGGGTGTGCTGTTTTATCATAATCTGGTAGCAGATGATCCAGTAATCTGCTCTGTGCTTTGTATGTCACATCATTTGCCTTGACAACTAAAAAAATAACAGGTATATGGCGTACACGTGAGTTACGTACCATTTAATAAGCAAGCGAGAATGTTTTGCCGCGTTTAAAACCACAAGCATGCAGCTTAATTCGTACATGGTCGACAACGCTGTAAAAATTTAAAACTGATGTTGCATTGACTGACATTTGCATTCACATACAGGTCTATATTTTGCGAAACAGCAAGTGAATTCAGCAAGTGAAATGTTCAGAACGACATTCAAATTTCATTATGACTGTCGTAGTCTCCACGAAACTGACTGCCCTGGCGTTGTAAACCGGTAAGGACGACACATGAGACACATTATAGTCTGGTAGGCCGTGTCGAGCTTTGCGTCGTAGCTCTTATTAAACTCTTTAATAATAAATCAATATTTATGAACATATTGGTAGAGACTTGTCGTCAAATGGAGGAGAGGGTCGGGATGAAATCTTTGCCATTATAATACCTTTTCTAATTTGAAGTATAAAGATATACTTATTCGACATTCGTAACCGCAACTTTGGTTAAAAGATTGTTTTTATGTAACCGTTACTAATCATGACCCAGTGTCTAGTGGGTCAACAATATAGTAATTTCTTAAATCTCTAACTAATATATTGTCAGAGTTGCGCTACCAAAGTCGTGCCAATTCCACCTGATTTTGGAAACTTCTTAAAGTTCGCCGCGCCAGCCTGGCGCATCCAAAGGCACCCCCTGCCATCTCTCCCTTGACAATCAAGAATTTAACCAAAAAAAACGCGTTTTTAATCTCTTTTCATAATATTCAAGTAATTAAAAGATCTCCAGCGAACATCCCTTCTCAACTGATTAACCTTGCATTCGCTACCTGTAAAACTGTATAATATTTCCAGAACTTTCTCCGAAAGTTCTAAAAAGCATGCAGTTTATTCGTATATACATGCATTGTGGCATAGTATAACACTTCTTCCAAACAGTAAATATTTATACCAACATTGTTTACCATTTTGGTAACCTATAGCTATTAATCTCACTGCAAGACTACAAACAACTTTACTTCGCGCCAATTTTATTCTCAGAATGAGATTGTCTATTGTGTCTATATGTACCATTAATTTTACTGTGTCTACGGCGCCAGGCAATTTTATTTTAACCCTTTGAGGTCGGAAGGGTCCACATTGACGAGTAAAATCGTCTAGCGTTAATCAGAGTGAAATACATAAGTGATACCACAGGCGCCGCTATTGGGTTAACCCTTTGGAGACAAACAGGACCGTGTCTTACCACAAAGTGTTAAACAGAATATTTTTAACCCTTTGAGGTCGGCAGGGTCCACATTAACGAGTAAAAACGTCTGGCATTAGCCAGGGTAAAATCTATAAAGACCGTGTCTGACCACAAAGGGTTGGAGTGTAACGCTAAATGATGCACCTCCACATCAAAAAATCTACTTGAAGGGTATAACATAAGACAATTTGATTGGTCTAGAAAGAGTCTAACTTAGAAAATCCAAAGAGAAAGCTCTCGGGAACTTTGCAAGAGGTCCCGTTTGGCAATAATGAGCAAAACAGGGTTATACCCACAGCCACTGCTATCGTGGGAACTGGGACGCGGGACATTCTGCTCGTCCTGAAAATGATACTTTGTCACATAAACAAATAAATACAAATATTAAAAGGCTACAGGACACCTCGTAAGGGGCTGTGACAAATTCTGTAACACATTGTTAGGACACCCACATATTAGTCCAGCCATCTATATTGAAGAATTTATTTATATTTTTATAATTAGGATGAGGAAAACTTTCCATAACGGCGTATCAGATTTTGGTTTTAACAATTTTCATGTAGCTATGGTCTATGGTATTTTTGAAACAGATAGCTCAGGCTAAATGCCAGGAGGACCCATTTGTTTGCAGATTGAATGATCAAAGTATAGTGCTGCATCAATCACTTTCTGGAGTTATTAAAACACTAAACAGTCATATTGAACCTGAAAATTCAAAGCTCCCACGTTACTTTAGTTTTTTTTTCTTTTTTATAACAGCGTTTTTTCAATATACGTAAGGATGTTGATATCTTCAACTAGAGCAGAGCAAGAAAGCAAAACGCGACACTTCACAGTTCAAGACAAAATGATTGTAGCTCATTGAAAACATTGTTCTTGTAGCTATATTAACAAATTTTCATATCCTATAATAATGTCCCTATGAAGATATTGCCGAGGAGAGTTGGTTGCCCGCTTCCATCACTGTGAAGACCTTGAGCTGATTTTAGTAACGGCTAGTATATGAATTTAATTATAGATGAGTTCGCAATAAAGTGATGTACGTTTAAGTAATTTTGTTTCCTTGTTCGGAAGTGAAAACGAATTGAGAGAGTATAGAAGTAGCAAACTAGCTATAATATAAGAATGTTACATGATGGAAGGCGATATGTTTTCACAGCTGTTTCAAAAATATATAAAGACGTTAATTGGTAACGCAATACAAAATGCCATCGTAACATCACTTACCTAGCACAAACCAGCATAAACACAGAGACATCAAAAGCCAAACAGATAATATAGACATGAATGACATCTTTATAAAGTCGGAGTTTGGAACTACTGTTACTTTGCTACTTGTTGGATTAGCAACAATCGCTCTCACGAGCGGCAGGCAAGACAACGGTCCACCGATACACCTGCTAATATATGCATATATAGCTTCTCCCTTGGTAACACTAAAACATCTGGTTTTTTAGGCAAAACATTTGCCGATATTTCAATAACAACCGACATAACATTGTCACGCGAGAAAAATAGCATTAGCAAAATATTATACACTATGTGACATGTATATGACTCTGAAACACGTCAACGTTTTTGCTGTAATGTGTAATAAAATACGGCCACTTGACATTTACACATCTACACGGCTCATCTTTCGAATAATTGTGACGAATTGTAGCATGAATACATAATTAATTATTGAAATAACGGTAATGTTTCATGTTTCCGTTTGTTTGCTAACTGTTTGTTTTTATGTTTTTAAGCTATGTGATCATTTTGGGAGAAGTAACAGAATATCTACATCAAATTAAATTTTGCAGTGTAGAGCAAAACTTATGATGTATAAGAGAAGGGTGTAATCATGCTTTTTAATATTCATATAATATTATATAATTGAACAGGCTATAAAAAGCAAGTATTATTAGTGTCCATGTCTATATAGCTATGGCAACAAAACCTGGTATTTCATTTATACCCGGTGGTAACTACAATTAAAGGTATATATGTGACTCATGACATTTGAAAAAAAAATTGCATTTGATTTTCTTTGATTTTGAATGCAGTTATCTATTTTCTATACCAGTTGATGAAGCTTTCGTGTCTATCGGATAGTTGCATGTCAGCTGACCCCACCATGTGCCAAATGAAAATTCCCAATTAGTAATAAAATACTTTTAAAATTTGAAAGCAGAAATACCTAAATAGCTACAATTTTCCTTGCAGTAGTGGCGGTCATCACGGGAGGAAAAAAATATTGAATTGTAAATACCGTCGATATTCGATTTGAAATTTGAATTATATGCACACTATACGCCTGGCCTGAATGTAGACGTTTTAATATTCAGTTTAGGAAAGTATATATTGCGATATATTTTGTTACTAATGATTAAAAACTGTGTAAATTGGACTGGAACAAAGCTCACTGACCACTTAGATGTCTAAGTAAATCTGATCAAGCAGTGTTTCAAGAAACTGGTTCAATAGACATCGTTGGCAGAAAACGCATACAAGTACTAATCAACCGATAATTTAGTTATAGAACTGGTGAAATGAATTTACCAGGCGTGATAATTATAAATATTTTCACGCAAATTAAATATACGTCATTTAAATTTGTTTCTGCCAAAATTGTATTCTTCTGTGTTTTGACAGTAAATCTTTAAATTTGAATTTATTGTAGCTATGCTTATCGAGCCAGCTTTAATTTCTACGACTGATGTTAATCATTGCGAGCGACGAGCCAGGCGCAATACGTAATCGTTCAATAAAAATATCTTAACTTGGAATATCTCCCGAACTACGTAAAGATCACTCAAAAGCTCAGTCATATGGTACAAATACAATTTTTGTTTCATATAGACATTAAGTATTTCTTTTCTTTGAATTTGTGCATAACGTTCCAACACTAAAGTCAGTACTAATGGAAATTCATATTCGGTGCTTCCTATGTTTAGGGTTTGAACTATAGCAGACTAGCAGCTCTGAGTACTTTGGACGACGACTGCAAAGAATTAGAGGAAAGTGGACTGTTTTTTTCAGCTGATATCGATCATATACCGCTTTTCAAGAGAACGAGGAAGAAAACACACATTGTTGCATATGCTTCGCTGTCTATAGATACAGCGGACGCAAAAAGGATGCGCAATTCAAAGCGTCACTCAGTTTCCAGTTTTCCTATACCATTATTTACAAGAAATGTACAGAATGATGAGTATTTGATTTGAAGTTCATATTTTTACAGGGCTATATTCATTGTCCAGTGTTGTTAATCCATATTATTAAAAACTCCAAATCTTAAGTTTATTATTTTTTAGTGACTAATTGATTGATGTCGGTCTCCATTTGTGTGAGTTTAATTTTCGTCGGAGTCATATTCTTGCCCGGTAAAATTTGTAATTTTCATTACTACCGGAGTCTAGAGGTAAACAGTTGTTCAAATAAAATTAATTTCAATGAAATTGTTTATTTAGTAAGGACAATGTATCCTTTTATTTCTCGAAGATAAGGTTGCACAGTTGGTAAATTATTTATTCAGATAATGAATTATTCACTGAATATGTTGCCTCTTGGTATCAGGAATTTTCTGTGAACTTCAATTGTAATGTGCTAGACTGAAAAGAAAGATTTTAATATACCTGTAAATTTAATTTATGATGAACCTAATTCGTACGCGGTGCAGTCAGAGCGTAACGTGTAGTGTATAAAATTTTGAATAGGTGAATACTAAGTAAAACATGCTAAAAAGTTCTCGTACAAGTTGAAAAGGAATAATCTTGATTCAAATTGACACAAAAGTTTGCATATTTTTTTCATACAATGCACCAGCACTAAGAGAAATTAACCACCGCTAACATGAAAAGTGAAAAGGTTTTTCCATCCTTTTTTGCAGGTCATCAGTCCTCAATAAATAAAATTGGAACTTGTTGAGCGTCCTGCAAACGTGAATACATCCTTGATTCACTAGGTTGAATACCCATATGCACCGCATCTTACATAGCAATGATGCCCCAGCATAGCTTCTTATGTGTAAGGAATTCCTGGAGAAGGTCACGGAGCGTCTTGTTCAATATGGGGAGAATTTTATTTGTTTTCTATTTCACTTTGGCTTTGAATGATTCAAAAAGTTAGTAAATATTATTTATGTTTAATTTTTTAAATTAGGCCAAGGGGAGCTTCCCCCTAAAATTTTTGAAAGATATTCGGGCAAATTATTTAGAACAAAAGCATGGCCGGATTAAGATGTGAGCCTAGGCCCCAGGCCACCCACCAGAAGTTGTTAGAAGAGGCCCATCAGATCAGTGAAATTGGGCTAACCGCGAGATGCATTATTAATTGATAGCAGCGGAGACCGCGCCAAGGAACATGTGAAAGTAGTCGTCGACTACAAAGTAGCCACACGTTTATTGCCACTAGCGCTAGTATCTACATTATAGTATTACTATTGGCTACGACTATCTGGTCTTTTTGGTTTATATTGCTCGTTGCCTCCGTTAATTCGTTAGAATATTACTTGAATCTTTATTACATTTACAAATCCCCGATTACTTTCGGCACCAGCGCGGTAGATCTCATGTATATATTATCTGCAATTTTGTATATTTTTAGGGGGGCACCCACCACAACATGGGCGCAAGGACCCCCGAGAGTTTAATCCGGCATTGTGTAAAAGTTCGGCAAAATCTTGTTTGGTGAAAAAAGAAGCTTGTGAATCTACAAACTCCGTGAAAGACAGTCCTTGCTCTATAAATGTAGGCGTTTTGTCTCAAAAATAGCAAACCTGCCAGAGTGCCAGGATCAATCAGCATCCCCTAGCTAACCCATAATAACTGTTGTTGAAATGGACGTCGAATTCTGATGCTTCAGTCATACACTAATATAGCTGTTGTCATCAATATTCTATATTAGAAGGGAAAAAAGTAAAAAAAAAATACCACGTAAATATTAACACAAATATATACGTACACTTGTAATGGCGGGGATCTTAAAAAAAGGGGCACGGTCTTATATTATGAGAATGACCTTCTGAGAAAGTAACTTTCTGATACTTATTATATCGCTACCTATGTATTTCAGTAAGTTCAATTTTATATTAAAATAAAAGGGAGATCTTTAGGAGGTTAGTGAACTGGCACCTTCGGGTTCCGTCGCTCTAACAGTTTATCTATATCGCGGAGGCGCACTTTTACTGGTCTATATATAAACTACATTATTCCATCATATATACATGTAGTTGGAGCATATTCCGTGTTTTGATTGCTTGATTTTGAGGGTTTTTACTTGAAAATACTAGAAATTTTAATGTAACTTCATGAAAACGACTACCCGCAGGATCCGTTTCTCAAATTAGCTAAAAGTAATTCATCGCATTAACAATAAAAATTAAAGAATTTCGGGGGGAGGTAGAAGAGAACTTCAACAGTTTTCTGGCATCATTCTCGCGTGTTTTGAAGAGCATTATGTATATATATTCGCTTTTTAGATCGGATTTCCCTTCGAAATACAAAAATGATATATTAAATGATGATTGATATTATGAGTAGAGCAGACTATTACAAAATGTTTTCACAGACTTGTTTGAATGCATTTTGTTAAACAAAGATGTAGAAACAGCTATTCACATAACAATTATTAAAATTTAAAACATCAATGCCATCTGGTCTGCTCTTGCGTAATAACAATAAGAAGACATATATACTGTTTGGACCAAACTGGAATTCTGTTCCATGCAGTTACACAGCTTACATGGTTTTTAATTAGGTCACAATTCATAGATAGAACTCATTTTGTATGTTAAACTTTTATTCTGTAAAAATCCACAGTTATTTTACATTTCATACCCATATCTATATATGAGATACTTTGCAGATGCTTTTCGGCGTGCCCACGTAATTTCTAATGTATATTATATCTTTAACTTTTTTCTGAAAAACTGAAGTAATCCAAGGAAAAGTAGCAGAATCGCTCGAACAGCTTTGAATTATCTCTTCTAGGATGAAAGACTTTCATATTGAATGAGTTAATAAATAGTTTGGTTTAATTCAGTTTGGTTGGATGGAATGGATTGGATTGGCCACCGGATTGACTACGTGAGCTGAGCTGAGCGGAGCTGAGCTGTACTGAATTGAGCACTGATTATCAATACAATATATTACACTATTTAGAGATACATACCATTTAAAATTATTGCTATTCATTGCTGTTTTCCCAGCGTTTTGATTGGCTAATACCACGCAGTTAAGTTCGAAAATTGCGTAACATATCAGATAATCAAGTATTCTGCTATAGCAGATAATATATGGCTGTACAAGTTTCGTGCGTTAAACCCGTGATTCCACTAGTGTGTGCATTTTAAGTACGAGCAAGAATGGCTTCCTGCTCTCAAACTTGTAGTTGTTTTTTCTTCTTGTATTGCACAATAAAACAATTATTAAATTCATTTTTATGATATACGAAACCTTATATACGATATTTTTATTCTTACCCCCATTTTTTAAATGTGTTCATCTTTATCAAGATAATAATTTATCATCGTTCAACGGAAGTCTATGTTTTGAATTTGTTGAGTCTCGGAACTTTCTGGATGTCAGACAGTCGGTCATGGATATTGCATGATATGCTTTAGCCGTGGTCCAAACAAAAACATCATTATTATATAGCCTAGGATATTATAATATACTTGTATATGAGGAAATTTGCACGTCCGACACACCCTATGCTGCCAACTATAGAGGTCTACACACCGTACTCTTATATACATCCATTCATCTCTAGAAACCTGGAGGCTTGCTTGCTCGACAAAATTATGTAATCTGACTAGACTGAGAGTTAAAACTGAAATCATGCAAAAGGTCTGTTTTTGGGACACATCATTCAGTACAGACATGGGTATATAGCTACGTCGATTCCCTTTGTATTATAATGCTTACACAATTACAACTTTTTTCAATTTAACAACTACCCTTTTTAGAATGCGAAGGTTTAATTGAAAAATTGGTATTTACCAAAAGCAATGTCCAAATATTAGCGGAAATGTTTTTAATTTTGTGTTTTGGAAGGCCTGTGTGACCAGCTAAAATTACAAATTAATTATTTTTAATTTAGAGAATTTTTCACATTCCTCAGTCAATGATATAAAGAGGGATGCAGATCACGGAATATTGTTATTAACAGTCTGATAAGAGAAACTGCAGTCGAAGGCCAAAAACATTTACATGTAAGTATATATTGAAAAATATTTTAATAAAGTGGACGGAGCGAGCTAGGTAAGTATGGTTACGTTTATTTTTCTTAACAAGAAAGTATATAATTGTTTTTTCCAATATATTATTTTCTAAATTTTTGATACGAATGATAGCGATATAAGTTTTATTTTTTCACGACGTTTCGACGCCATACTAGCATCATTTTTAAGTGATAAGTTCGTTAGGTGTGCATGCGAATATATTACGTTAACAAACTATAGTTGCGTCAGCAAATTGTAAAGAG
>JAOTOK010071624.1:7796-27164 GCA_025770025.1 Virgularia gustaviana | reverse complement strand
CAGTTACACAAGTTACACCTTTCACCAACCACTTTAATGATACTTCCTTAGTGCGGACATAAACATACTGACATCAATGAAATTATAAACGACTTCTGAGATAAACATACCGCTAGAGATATCTCGTGTTGACATTCTGATTCTTCGACAACTGATTGTAAATATTAATGTACGTAACATATGACACAATAGAAATACAACTCAGCTAAACACGTTCGCAAAGTAACTGAAGCAATGTTGCGAATTCATTCCAATCGCATTCGGCAACAGGAAACCCAATAATTTGTTTACATATCAACGACATAACACTTCAACTGCCTCGGTTTTTCATGCCGGTTTGGGAGAAAATATTACACAACAATTACAAATAACATGAAATTGGACGTGAGTGCACCGTAGTATTGTCTTGCAATGTGAATATTATTATAATAACTGAATACTATATTTTAACTCACCCCACTCCTTGCACTTGTTTTGGGACTGTTTACAAAATGATCGTCATCTTCGACGTTCTCCAGTTCGACTCCAGAGGCCGATTTCGTTGAGTTATCCGACCTATCTTTGTCCAACGCTCGCGGAAAGCCTTCAAACCCAACCTGGGGAGAAGGAGCTTCGTTCTGGGGCCTTGCGACTGTTGCTGTTCTTGGCGGTTCGGGCGAAGCATGGTAGTGTACCACAGGAGACTGAGTTGGCGGATAAATAGGCTGCACTTGGTTGTTTCCAGCGTTTGGATCAGCCGTAACGAAGTTCTGGAAGCCTATAGCTGGCGGGTACTGGCCTTGGTTTGGATTCGGAGGATAGTACGGTTGTCCATGGGAAGAATAAGTTGGCGGATTATAAGCCATTTTGTTGTTATGGAGCGGGCGTAAGATATGGCAGTCCTTGGCAGTTTTGGCAGTCCTATCTACCGGGGAATATGACCGACGGGGTTTTGCATACGCAAATAAAGGACTGGGTTAAAACCCCGGCATAATTAGAAATCTCGGCACATTATTCAGGAGACATGACCAAACATGAAAAATTATTCCCATTTACCCCATAGCCTCGTTTCCATGTTTATTTTATTTGGTTTGAAAAGCGCACGTATTGTAATATTTTTATGTTTTTTAAACAGATTTGTTGTTGCAACCTTACGGAGAAGAAGGTGCGAGTAATTGGTTTAACGCGAAAAGGAGGCTATTGGGTGAAAACTGAATAATCGGTCAGGCCTATTTACGAATTATCGAGTTGTACATTTTTTTGGCCAAGTTCGCTTCAGCATGTATAAACTGAACTGAAGATTACCGATCCATTTCTCATATCACCACGATCCCGACGATCATTTACAAAAATCACATTTGACAATTAGTTAGATTCAAACGTAAAGAATAAATATAGATCCCAATTACATACAATTAGGCCAATCATAAAAAATAAGTTTATTACTTAAAGAAATTGTACATTTGTTCCATATGTTCAAGGAAACGACTCAAAGCACGCTTTCGCAAATACATTTGCTTGCTTAGCCGACTATCTACCGATGCACAATATAGAGAGTTTTAAATCTAGAAGATATGACGGATGAATTGTCTGTTCGAACTTCGACAAATTCGTAAAGGTAACCCTAGTGATTGCATACATGTGAAACTTCATTCTGGGATTCTTACGATTTTAAAAATGGTTACATGAATGTGGCGTAAATATGAAACCCGGAACGATTGTCCTCCTCCGTGAAAATTATTGGTCAAAACACATCGGACGGCATTTGGCAACGCGATACAAATTTTCTGTATTCAGTAGGATCATAATATCAACACCTGTGATCTGGCGTGGCTTAAATACACTTTCAACGATTTTCTTTTAACTTTTGCTGTCAAACAATCTACGACTACAACCTCTGTTTTAAGTCGTTTTAGGCTGCACCTATTGCCTGAAAAGGGTGTTGTCGAAGTTCGCAATATTTCTAGATAGATATAAACTCTCTAAAAATATCAGAGAATGGCTTAGTTGACAGCCACATAGTGCGGTTAGTAATGTGGCTTGTGATCCCATTGTCTTTGTTGTGAATCTGCTGTTCATAATGAAGCGCCGGCTTTCGCTCTCAGAATACGTGTGTAATATATGAATGGCCAGTTTCAGAAAGTAGAAACTAGCAAAAAAACATGGACAAAAACTAGCAATATGTTAAAAGCGTCTTTAACTGTGTGTGCATGCTGTACAAAAATGCTTACGAGGACAGATCGGGACTTAAAACAGATAAAAATAACTGTTGTTTGCTTTGCATTTCTAGAAGCTTTGCTTCGATCTCCGAAGACTCTTTATGCGCCAATGGCAGCCCCATTTCTGCGACCAATCCCCAAGAAGCGATAAAATGGTACAGCGGAGCGATGTTGGCTGTTTCTATCGGGAGATTGGTAAGGAAAAGGATCTCCTGGATAACAACAAGCATGATAGTTTCCAGTTCACCCCACACATCGGTCGTGACCTCGATTTCTTGGCTGCTTACAAAATCGGTGCCTTTCAGGCGCTTGTACGACTAGAAACGGACAATATACAGGTTATATAAATTACGAAATTAAGACAAATAATAAATGCCTGAAACTGAACTGTGTATACTCAGTCATGAATTCATCAATATGCGATACCTGAGGATTTTTTCTTCGTCGTTTGATCTTTCTTTGTGTCGTTGTCGCTTCATCGGCGTTCCTTTTACCGGGTACGTCATCGCCTGAGTTGTGGATGTTCGCACAATTGCGGCATCTGCAATCGCTTGTACACCCGAGACTTTCGCGAAGGCATGGACACTTGGATTTGCGTCCCTCTTTATCCTTGCAGGCTATGTAGGAGTTGTCGTCCGCTTTCCGGCCGTTGCCACACATGCAAGACTTCCGTTTCTTTTTTGGTTGGTACTTAGTCTCGTTGACGTTGGCCATGTTGTCGCAGTTTTTGCAACGGCATAGCCGAGTGCAGGATTGGTTTATCTTGAAACATGGGCACTTGGTAGACTGCTGATCGGAGCCAGTACAGGCAGCCTTTCCTTCCTTGGTGTTGCGACCGCAACAACAACGCAATGGCGGATTGGAAGACACGAAGAGTTCTGAATAAAATTTTGAGGTAGGTGCAAATTTCAGTCTTGTAGATATTCTCAATTAGCACATTTCCGAAGCAAGCAATGCAAAAAGTGGTTCAGAACTTCAACTAACCACGGGACAAAGTCATTTTGTCGATATAACATGTATTTTTTGTAATAGTTTGGCTTCGTTTGATATTTCGGAAGTTATTTAGTAATATATTTGGATTTGCAGTGGCAAAAATTAACTAAACGAAACGGAGCTGGACACGAGAGTCTGAGCAATCTTTTCCATGCAAAAAAACAAAATATCTTCCTATTGAAATAGGAGGTAACACTTTTTTACAGAAATTTGTGTGTTCTAACCGGCAGGGAAATAAAATTTTTAGGAACTTGTGCGCTTTAGAAACTCGTGTTTTTTATCTACTACCTTCCCCAGGTGAAACGCTTTCTATAAATCCTTTCTTCCATACCATTTTTGTGTCATCATGCATCTTATTAAAATAATTTCTTAGCACGACTTACCTTTCGTGGAGTCGTAATGACCGGGTGCTGTGTGGTCGAACGCGATGAACAAGGGCACAGACGAGGACAGCTTCTCAGGTAAAAATGGCAAATATGGCGCCTGTGCGTAAGACGTGATCACCACGATGGGAGCCTGGATAACCCGTGAACACACCATGACACACAGATCACCGATATCTGTGCTGAACCAACCGTCCTTATTAAACTGCTGAATTTCGTTTTCGATGTCGCCTTCGGGAAGGTTGATCCACTTCTTGTAGGTTTCTAGGTTTGACGAGACTTCTTTCGTAAATAAGCTCCTCAGTGTTTGGATGTCTTCCTCCACCGTCTTGTAAAGAAAAAGATGCGATAGAGTGATATAAAGTTAAAAGATTGAAAACAAGTTGAGGGGAATGAAATAGCCTGCGTAGCAAGCGTTTCCGCGTGGTTTACTAAACGTATGTGGCTTACTGTAGTGATTCAGTTGTGATCCACTAATATTTCCCACCTTCTCCTACTACACGTTTCATGTTAGTGAATCACAACTGAATTTAACACGTTTATATTAGTGGATCACAACTGAATCACTACAGTAAGCCACATACGTTTAGTAAACCACGCGGAAACGCTTGCTACGCAGGCTAGGAATGAAATAAGCAAGGGATTAAATGACAAAGAAGATAGGAATATGAGACTGAGCCAAACTAAGAATTTCAAATGAAATAAGTACGTATAAAGTAAGTAAGGAGAAATAAATAAGCAAGGAAGTAAGCAAGTGGGGAATGAATGAATAAAACATGAGAGGAAGAGAAAAGGAAGGAATGAAGAAAGGATGAAAGGAAAAATGAGTAACAAAGCAAATCTACAGTATAAGAAAGAGGGGTGGTGAAGATAAAAAATGAAGCATTGCCTGATACAAATTATGATTATACCTTATACAAGCCAAGTTGCTGGAGGAACGTCATGTAATCTGCTTCATTTGCATCAACATCTTTTATCTTGTACAACTGGGTCACAATGCTGGAGAAGCAACAATTTCCGTCCGCGGCTACGACATCTCTCTCTAAACCAAATGAAGCCAGATTCTTTTGCAATGCTTCCAGATTGGGGTTCGACTCAGACCCGTCGGTGTTCAAGATTTCGTTGCCAGACTCCAGGCTAGGAGGACAACGCAGAAGAAAGCTGTAGCCCTTGCCGTAGTAGTACGGGAACTCAGCGACGTTGAACTCTTTCTTGTCACATTTTCGAGTTAGCGCTTGGAAGATATCCTGCAAGTGGAGGGCCCGTGTGATCGCGTACTTCACCACGTTCTCATTCTCCAGACACGTTACGTCGGTGACCGTTTCGAACTCTACCTGTAAAAACGGGTGGATTCCCAAGGCTGAGGCCTTCTCCCACATCACGCTGCTGTCGAGTTTACCTAAATGCGGAAAAGTATAGCTATATTCGATAAAATTGGTCTTGCAACGAAATTACGAAATGTATCAGGGTTTAAAACTATTATATATTATATTTAATAATGTAATCAGTTAATCGTCGATCAGTGGACAACAGCGACTAGACAACAATAACACGCGCTGGTAAAAACGCACATGCATATACCTGTCCCAAGCTTGGACGTGACTGAGCTGACAAACTTGTTAATGGTTGAACTGACTAGCTAAACACTATGGATATCATATATATCCTGACCATGACTGAGAACAAGCTTGTTCATGCATTCATGCACGTGCAATATTAATCATGTTCGTGATTGATGTATCATTATACTCAATTAATGCTTGATCATGGTGGATAGATTAGCTATCAAGGCTAGCTTGCATAATCAAGCATAATTAGATACGTCACTCTTGTTGAGCGTGTAGATATATTACATCATACGCGATCGAAGAGGATGTGTCATACGGCACTCTCCTCCGCAGAGGCTTCTGCTGCCTTAGCTACGCGGTATAACGCGGGCGCGCAAACGAGGATGATCACAACATGATCTCCTCGGATTGTCCAGTAATTTCGGGATTACCCCACTTGTTCCACTTTGGACGAGAAATCTGGCAGAGGCTTCTCTTCCCCCCTCGCTCCCTCGTTTGCGCGCCCGCGTTATACTGCGTAGCTAAGGCAGCAGCCAGAAGCCTCTGCGGAGGAGAGTGGCTCATCAATCTCACCATAGGCACGTGGTATTGTTGCTCGGGTGCTGCTGTTTCATAATATAAAGAGATCGGGGAACAATCTTGGTTTTGAATATTAAATAATCTTGCCGCACCTACCGTTATGTTTTAGAAGAGACTCGTAAAAAGTGGTGGAGCTTTGACTGCGTTTGCATTCCACTGGTACAGTTGGAATCACCCGACTATTGCTGGAATGTTTCTTTCCTTTCTTCTGACAGTTCCAGACGTATAGCACGTAGGCTAGGATCGCGATTGCCAGCTCAGGCGACAAGGTCTTCGCAGCACAGAGCAGCGAATCAGACAGAAAGTCATGGAGACGTTCATTGCGCTCTGTGCCTTCTCCTGGAGGGATGTCAGATAGGCAACCGCGATCTATGTGCTCTTTGAGATCCACTATGGACTCCACAGTTCCGTCTGGTAACTTGACGGACCATTTTGACATAAACTGCTCTAAGTTGTCGGCAATGATTGACCCCGAGGGTGTATTCTGCAAACGCTCTTCGTTCTGGTCATCATGTTCACGGAAGACATATCGGAATTCCTTCATAAACTTCTTTGCTTCCTTAAAGGTTGGTGGTAAGGTAGAAATGACGCGCCGACATGCATGGAACGGGCTTAGTTTGACTGGAACGTCTCCAAAGATCTCCCGAAAGCGGTCCTGCTCAATACAACAGTCCTCAACCAGGATGAGGTCCAGTTGCACATCCTCGTTACTCAGGCGTTGCTTAAAGTCGTGGAGGAGGTCTTCTATTTGGTCAAAGCTTGTGTCTCTCGTAAGTCTGAGGAACATAACCTGAATGAAATGAAAACAAATGAAACAAGAATACAAAATAAAGTGAACACTTTCTTTTCTTCTTCCAGCCATTATACTTGCCCTTTCCTTTCAATTGACTTCATTTCCCTCTCCCTTTCTTCCATTACCCTCCTTTTTCTTTATCCCTCCCATATTTAATTGAATCCTCCTCAATTCACAGACATTACTTCGTTCCTCTCTTCCCTTTTCTCCCTTCCCTTAGTCTATCCTGTATTCTTTCCTCAATCATTTCTTAATTCCTATCTCCATACATACCTCCCCAAATTCATTGAGTCCAATGAACGCACGATCAAACTGGCCACTCGACGAGTGTTTAGGCCCTGTCCTCGGCCCAATATGGCTGCCTATCTTGAATGTGTGGTCACAGATGAGGACATTACCAATATGGCTTCTCATATCTTGTTCCAAGACATCCTTGACCTTCTCATAATAGTTCAAGAAGAGGTGCATCAGTTTGTCATTGCTGGGAAATGAGTACAATGCATCATCATAGAAGTTGTTCTCCATTTCCTGTGATGAGGGCACTACATCTTGTCGGTTGCTGTGCCTTGTCACATACTCCCTGAAGTTGAGTGAGCCAATGTTCTGACAGATACGAACAAAATTGGTTCCCTGTTGGACCTGTACCAGTACAAAGTCCAAGAGATTCCGTGTCAAGGCAGACTTAAAGTGGACTTCCATGGGCAGTGACTGACGCACATGCTGAGGCAAGATATCCATGATCTCAACTGCACCCGACATGAACCGATGGCCATTTCCATTTGTACCTTCTAAATGCTTACCACAGCTATAGTGTCTCTGGATGAACAGAATGTTACCACCAATATCATATATCAGTCGTGGGTTATCACTACCCTCTGTATGCAGGTTGCACATCCAACGCCCTACCTTCAAGGGTGCATTGTGTATCGGGCACATGAGATCAAGCTTGAACCGTGTTAGTGGGCACCATATAAAGACCTTTGGGAATAGATAACATTTATCCAGTGGTGTTTGTACAACATATTCAAACCTTGGGTCTTGGGGATTTGCTTCATACTGTTGAATAATACTCAGTAGTAGTTTCCCTGCTTCTTCATCAAGAGCAATTGACTCTACACCTTTGCTGAATGTAACGAGCACAAGCAGAATGAACTGAAAAAATCTATAGTGAAATTGAAATGTATATTTTGTGATGTACATTTACCATCAGTTAATAAGTTAATGACAATGGGAGTTGATGACAATCATGGTATTTTCATACATAGATATTTGAAAAACATTATGTAGCATCCAGAGTCAAGCCAAATTTATCTAACCAGGATTCAAATTAAAGGTTTACAATTCACAAACCAAAAAACAAACAATGCATTTCTGTAATGATTTTAATAAGAAACCAGCCAAATAATAGGTAGGTTTCAGTAGGGTAAGGTTGAGTGCATATGGTGGTCACAATTCAGAAGAATCTGAACAGAATCTCACAGCACTCAATGAAGCCTGCTACTGAAAGCAACATGGAAACTGCAAACCCACAACATGGCTCAATGTTCATTGTTATTTTGGCTGCATTGGTGCTCTAACATTATTAAGTGGTCAGTAGTATGGTCACCATAACATGTCCTTTGAATTTTCCATGAATTTCGATAAAAATTATAGAAAGTAATGCCATTTGTGGTTGCAAATTATTTGCCTCAAAAGCATGGTCATTCATTAAAAAAAATACAAACTATTTTTCCGTAAATTAATTCAAACCCTCATACCATATAATTACTATTTTTTACAGAAATTTACTGGTTCTGCCTATAGGCAAAGATGAATTTAACTGCAGATGAATGTTGTGAGGAGATAAAGGGTTTTACAGGGCCTTTTGGGCAGTTTTGGTGGTTCCTATTTTAACACCAGTTGATCACACAATTAAAGACCTAATTTCCTTTTCCCAAATTTATTTAGTTCTATGTAGGATTTCATAATATATATCACAGAGCTATCACGGCCATCTAGTTTTACAACTTGAAGCTAGCCTCGAAACAGGATGCACATTGCTACAGGTTATACAATAATACAGACTACGTCTACAGTACATGATCATGATCTGAAATCAGGCAACAAACAAATCTCAATGCATGCTATTAAAATATTGCATACAATAACTACACAATCACAATGATATAGCATACAACATACAGTTACACTTAACCTACAATTTTAAGGACTACATGCTACAAACTTTGTATCAAATCCACAAAATGACAAATCTATATGACACCATACTACAGTACATACTAGGCTTCCTACGCTTGTCATATCGAGTCGATTTGAGACTAGAAATCGAATTCACTATTTAACGAACTAACGAAAGCCGTAAGCGCTGCCTCGTGGTCTTGCCAGTTGCAACATGGACTTGAGAAGAATTTTCGTCAAACTACACCAAAATCGAGCATTATCAAGACTAATCTAAGCACAAAATGACATTGGGATTGAGAAATATCGTGTACACACTGCACATGGCCCACCTGCGAAATAAAATCCAACAGTTTTGTTCCATTTTACACCAAGTATCTTCTCAACTTTGCAGATAGCTTCGCAACGCGCGGCAATTCTATGGACCACGTGACATGTTCACATGACTAGCTAAAGACGATGGACTCCGAACACACGACATTAGACGAACCCACGCGCGGTCGCGTGCGCGATCGTGAAGACTGAGAGTTTTTGATCAATCATGGGCGGCGGCCTCTTCCCCTCGACCATCCCCCTCCTCAGCCTACTTGTCGATGTAAGGGGGTGATTGATTACTATTACATAATAAATATTTTATTTGTTGGCTCAAGGAACCCGGGCTGAAATGTTAGCCTGCACCGCTGTTGGCATTTCACAACTTTCTCGCGTAACTCTCACCAGCTCCGTATGAAATCGCCCATGTAATTGCAAATTTTGCACCATGGAATCGATTATATGGCGTTTTTTCGTTCCGAGAAACCGGGATAAAAGTTAAGTCCCGGTTTTGAAAGCCGGTACCAAAGGTCAATCCGGGCCAGTGAACTGATCCGGGCTGAAAATCCACCCGGGTTGGAAATTTTCCCATGTAATTGCAAAGTCAGTTTTACATGTATTTTTAAATCTGCGCGGGATGTAATTTCATCCCGTTTAACCGGGTTGAATTTCAGCCCGGGCTAAAAAAGCTCCATGTAATCACCCCCTAACTCTTGTTTCGCCTCTAGGCTCCAAACCCTGGTCAGGCGATTTTATATAAAAAGTGCAAACATTTCCTACAACGTAACCTGAATTGTAGTTTGTTTACGCTAATTATCGGTTCTTGAGATATTGAACCGCCACTTTATATATGATATAGAAAATAAAATTTATTTTAACACATAGGAAATAGAACTGCATAGCCTTGGCATCATTATCAATACTGATACCAGTTTATGCAATTAGTCAATATCGGCATGTAAAGGCAGTTAGTTCTATCACGAAATTTCCCCAAGCTCCTAGAACGCCATGTGTTTCATCACTAGCATACTTTGTAGGCAGATACATACTTTGGCCGTATATTAAATGTGTTCCAATAGCTTGATATTTAGACTATGCATGTTGAGTAAACGTATATCGTATACAAAAGCCAATATTTCAAGAAACGTAACTCAAAAAATTACGTATACAAAAAATTATATAATTTTCTAGACCTGTTTCGTGCGTGGTGGGATTGATCTCAATATAATTAATATTTACGGACGATTGAGAAAGTAATCACAGGTTGCCGTATTAAATAGGAGCTGATTGTTATCTAAAAACAAGAATTTTGTTAATTGCATTGCCGATGAGAACATCTATCCATTTACGCAATATTTATATCCGTTTTAAACAATCCGATCCAGTTAAATAAATCCTGTATCAAGTTTAAATCTTTGGAAACAAAGATTTTGATTTTTCAAACACTGAAAGCAGCAATAAGATAGAACCAACCAAACGCAACAGCTTGGATGAGTAATGTACGTTAGAAAGCTATAAACTTCCAATTCAGTAGAACCCTCCAAAAGTCAAAACAACACGCAGCTATTAAGAGTTTCGTTTATTACATATGGCGTATTTTGACTTTTCTAAAAACTTCGTCCATTATACAAGAAAATTTAAGGCTAAAAACTAC
Organism: Virgularia gustaviana; assembly: GCA_025770025.1. Classification (NCBI taxonomy): domain Eukaryota; kingdom Metazoa; phylum Cnidaria; class Anthozoa; order Scleralcyonacea; family Virgulariidae; genus Virgularia; species Virgularia gustaviana. The sequence continues at coordinate 16,506 of JAOTOK010071624.1, read as the reverse complement.
AGTAATAAGTGTCACCGTCTACAATACGACAAAAATCTACACCGGCTAAAATGAAACAGAGTCTAGAGCCATCCTAAAAATCTACAGTATACCAACAGTGATAAAATGTCCTCACCTCATTATCCCTATGTGAAACTAAATTTGTACAGTGTACCTATACCTGGTGGCATTAAAAACGCTACTTGAGTAAAGAATAGATATATCTACCGCGAAAAATGACAGAACATTGCAATAATAAGAATAAGTTAGGGATGAATCGATGCAATAGTCGCTTTATATGCTTATTTACATACGGTAGTAGCAAGAATGCATATGTAACACTGATTGTAAACAAGTATGAACCCAGGCGATGTGTAAGGACGATTCGTTCTATAGAACTGAAGCTGCATACGTTTTTTAAACGGTCGCTTATTTATTGAAAAATTACCGCCTGAAAAAAACAGTTACCACAACAGAAATAAGGATTTTCTTTACTGGAGGCAAAATATTTAAAGAAACGCGATGTATCCAAAAATGCCTTCCCACATAATGTATATTCTAATCACTAATCAAAGTCACTCGTTTTAGTAATTCTGATACGCATACATCAGATTAGCTATTTAGCTAAATAAAATTATCTATTTAGCTAAATAAAAATCGTGAAATAATGTGAAATGTTTTATCATACAACACTCGTACATTAATCGAGAATTTTATCCAAATGAGGGAACCTTTTAACTAATATAAATCAGCAGAAGGCTTCTTTTGAAACTATCTTTTCGATAGTTTTTATCATGTAGTTCATCGTCAGATAAAAGTCAGTATAAAAACGAGGTGTGTATGCCAGCATACGCCCAACCTCCCTTTTACGCTGACTTTTATTTTAACGAAAGACTTTTTTTAGAAAACAATTTTCCCTGTGTTCACAAAATGCTTTTGAATTTCTTGCTAATAACTATCACGGGGGCATATACACGCATCACATCTGGGCTCAAACTATTAGACAACCAGTGTGTAGATATCTTCCTCTATTTACCGGTGAATTTTGTTAGAAACATGTAATGGTAACGGTTGGCGTATTTCATCTGTTCTGGAGTGCTGGGTATCCGTGTCCGCCATTTTCGGTGACGCCGTCAGAGAATTCGAATTCCACAACCAATGACTGATGATCAGACGGAAAGTGCGGATGTGGCCAACCAATCAGCTTGTTACGTTTCAAGTAGGCTTCCTCGATGGACGTAAGTTCCGCTATCGGGGTTAAGTCCTCACAGCTGTAGTACACCCAGTCAATGACGCCTTTAAAATGGAATGTGTAGTTGCTACACCACAACGATTCGTAAGTTCGTCTTAGCTTGTATGTATGCGTCAATTCCGCGCACTTTTCGCCATTTCTCGTGCTACTGAGGCGGCTCAAGAAACCACCGTAGTCCAAAGACTGGAAATCCGGATGGTTGATTGATATCCGTCCCCTGTCCAGGAACTCAACTGGACCCGAGTCGGGCAGTGAGTTCAAGTCTCCACATAGAACGAGTGGAATGGATCGACTTACGGAACCATTTTTGCCTGAACGGATGAAAAGACATGTTAATTAAATGCAAAGAAACCGATTTCAATGATTTTATGTAAGGGTTAGGACATTATTAATTTACTATGGTCTGGATACAAAACTATATATGTGATGAAACTTTACAACTCATTCATCAGAGTATAGGAAATCCTTTTGTTCAGCTAGGTGTCACAAAATCACATGTTTAGCTTTACCTGGAAGCAGGCAACTGTTGTCAATTTCTTGGCAGAAATTTTGTATGAACTGCATAAGGAGGACAGTCTGAATAAGTTTAACATCAGAGTATTCTGGTTCCCAGGCCATGTGGACATTGGACACAATCACTTGGTGATGTCTCCTGTTTTCGTCTGAGTTCATACCACCAAATGCATAATTCTCATTTGTCTCCAAAAGAGCAACAATTCCAATGTTGTCCTTTGTCATAACACGGTTTAACATGTCTGATGCATCCTTGGAGTTAGCAGCAGCTAACTGGTTAAACTCCATCATGTCATGTTTTTTTAAAGTGAACCTGAAAGCACATGACAGAATACAATTGAAAGTGAAACTAAATCAACTACATTTAATAAGAGTGTTAAATATTACACTTTCTAAGATGAATCTATTATATTATTATGACTTATATTATATTACCTTCCAAGATGAATCTATTATATTAGATGAACACTAGCTTGCTTGTCTGATGAAGGGTAAAAGTCCATCAAACAAGGACAAGATTTGAGCACTCACTTTCATCAACCCTCACAACAAATTCTAACTTCTTAAAACCTTGGTAAGGGACCAGCTATTTGATTCTGCCAGGGGCAGATTTGTTCGAGAATGAGAGGTTTCCCTGCATGGAAGGTGATCGCCTCAATTAAAAGTTAAATGCACTGTATTCTTACAGTATGATTACTAATAAAATTAAAATCAGAAAAAGTGATTCGCATGTCACAGCTTATCACTTCTTCTTCCCTGTGTCTCTAAAGAAATGAATATTGTAAATTATCTAACCTTGTTGTTTTGTAAAATATTGCACATCCATCAACATGCTTACTCTCATCCTCGCTCATTGTTCGAGCTCTGGACTTGGCACTGAAAATGCCATCGTAGCCATGTTTTTGAAGTTCAGGTAGAAAGAAATTGTAAAACTGTTCAGTTTCCACTTCCTAGAAACAAAGGGGAACAGTTAATATGACAACAGACTTTTTAAAAGCATTATTTACTTTTTTGTAATTAAAATAAATAAATTAATGGCCACTCTAATTAGAAATGGAGAAAAAGCTCAAATAACTAACATCAACACTGACAAAGTGAAATGCAACTACACTTTACTATTTATATTTTGTATTTATATGTATACTTTCGTGACCATGGAGTATGGAATCAGGCAAAGGATTTGCAGCTGGATAAAAGTTGTGTGGCGTATGCACTGATTATGCAACACATTGCCAGATAACCAAACCTGATAAACATTGGCAAAATCCTTTACAGTTGTTTGAGGAAGGCAAATGAAGTAGTATTTTGACGTGTGCATCAGATTCACATTTCTATTATAACCTTTGAGCATATTTTATCACTTGCATGGCTAAATTGTTGGAAATTTCTCTTTCAAGCCTAACTGAATACTACACCAGGCACTGGCATCATGATTAAACTGGTTTATTTGTACTGGGTGTGATTTCTACTTTCATTAGGTGTACAGTGGGTTTATTTTGGACAAAACCTTGATACAAGCATGTTGTCGAATATCCACAAAGGGTTAAACAATAAAGACAACAAAATACCAAATATTATCTCTTTTAACATGAATATCGAACAATTATTTCATCCTGCTGCAGCATGGGCTAAAATATTTGACTTAGAAAAATGGCCTTACTATCATCACAGAAAACATTGAAATACCTAGTGGGTTCAGTCATACTTACTTGTAAACTGAGGATATCCCCCTGATACTGCAAAATTTCCTTCATGATTAAGTTTTTGCGATATTCCCATTTCAATGCCCAGGTTGGACAGTAACCATACATGGCTTTAGTGCAATATTTATCACAAAGAACATTGTAGCACATCACAATAAATGAACCTAAAAAATAGTAGTAAAAACAAGACTATCATGATCACGAAAACTTCACATAGTACATAGTAAGGACGAATAGTTAATATGTAGTACTTCTCAACTTACTTTCAGGAGACCTCCTTCGCTCTGGGACCAGGAGCTGCCATTGTCTTTCCTCTGGTTGTTCACAAACTGAATAAACATAACAATAATGCTGTGAGAAAAAGAAAAGCTGTATACTTACAAATTCAAATATAGTAGATTACTGTGTGTCAATTCAATCATTGACCTGTAGAATAGTTTGGTCTGGAAATATTGCATTCCTGTTACGATGCACTAATGTGGTCTTGAGATTGCATAAACATTTTACAACAAAGTGCTAACCATAATACTGCATCATATATAAACAATACTGGTTCACACTCTTTGTAAGATGATGGGTAATCATGTTGGGTACAGTTGGTAAATCATTCCCACTAGCGCTCCAGTATCTTGGAAGCAAATAATTTGATAGCTGAACAAAAAGATTTCCTATGCTCTGACTACCCATTATGCAAGAACTCAGATGAGATTCAACATAGCTCATCATTACTGTAGCATACATCTAACTTTGGGCCCTAACCCATGACAACAATCTGTAAAAATCTCACAAGCTGTTGTCTGCAACAGGATTTGTTAAAATGACCTTGTAGCAAGCTTATTACTCATCTATATGCCTAAGTGTTTATCAAATTGGTACTGCATTGAAGTGAAACAAATTAGCCAGGTCAGTTGTTCAAAAAATAAAAACTTATTTATAACAGCAAAGAAGTATTATCACAAAACAATTTTTACCATTTATGACACCACCAATTGAAGGCTGTCATAAACTTCATTTAGTTTGGTTTTTGAATATATAATAAAATAGGGGTTGTTATTGACATTTTTCCGTTTGTCTTATCAAGTGAACTCTAAGTAAACAGGAATGATAACTGCAGGTGAACACACTATAAGATGCCTGAAGGCTAAACATTATTTGTGAGCCTTGAGCAAAATATACAATGTTAATTGTTGGCCTGGTTAGTTATTGAAAAACTTATAGGAACTTCACCACCAGGAACATTTACAGTAATTGTGCAGTTTTTGGTGTTTCTCTTTAAAGTAATGTTTTGAAACCCACATACCAACTAAAGTTTTTCAAGGGCTACAGTTTGATATGGAACACAAAATTCATTGTTGTCCGGATCAGGATTTCCATAGCCAATAGACATGTATCTCAGAAAAACTATTAAACTAAAATCTACTGGCTTTGATTCCCCTCTCTTAGTTTACACTAGAGTTTGCTGGTGCTTTTCCCCAGCTCCTTAAGCATAATAGTTGGTTAGATTAACCTGGGTTCTAAGATTTCATTATGCTGTCAGATGAATTAAAAAAGAGGTGCCCTGATGCCATCTAGTCAACACATTAAACCAACATCGACTGGAAATGGCCTCTTACCAAATTCTACTTTGTCAGATAGCAGACAATTTTACCTATTATGTCAAAAGAACTCCTGACAGCAATAGGTCAAATTATCCAAAATATTACAAAACCTACTTGAAAACTTTGCATGACAGTGCTACTGCTTTTTGGTACCTATGCTCATCGGTCAAAGATATAACAAAAATGTTTTTCATATTGATGTTATTTTGTGTTAAAGCCACAGACTCTGTTATCCAACTCGGCTCCTTGAACTTCAGGATTTAAAACAATACTGGGCCTTAATAATTCAATAATACAAGACCTACTTGAAAACTTTACCTGATGTGCTATTGCTTTTTAAGTATCATTGTACAGTATATCAGTATTCAGTAACTTGATAAGATTTTCATTTCGTTGAATGCTTGTTAAACTTAACCAGTGCACATCAAAGACATGGAAAACATTACTAAACAATGTTATTGCAGAGTTTAGCAGCTCGATGGTGACAATGGTACTTCTAGATGCTTTCAGCCTTTCACATTTTCAAAGATGCTTTCACATATTCAAAGTTTCTACTGCTCACATAATTGTAAACAAGGTAATCATTTTACATAAATTTAGGTCAAAGCACAGGTGTTTTGCATCTCACTTGTAGTGCTTGAACAATAAAGATGAAGAATTTGAATTTCTAGCCCCCATGACCAGTATCAAATAGCAAATTTTAAAACTTCAACCACAGGATAAGACAATGAAACGAACCAATTGACCTTGCCAAAGAGAAAGGGACCCCTATAAATTGAGACCAGATGTTCAGGCAAGCAATTCACCGGGCAATCGAAGTAGACTATAACACAGCAATTTGTGCTTAGCATCTATTGTCTGGAGGTGAGACGACTTCTGAAACTGGGTTACCCAATCCAAGAAACTATAGTAATTTATTTCTTAATTCTTTTCCTAAGGCTAATACTAATAGACTATAGTAATAGTAGTCGTTAATAGTAGTAGACTATAGTAATAGTGAGCGCGTTTTGCAGCTTAAATTACTGTAGATTGTTAAGGTACCCACATATCTCGGTTGCACGAGTTTAAATCGGCTAGTACATAGGTTTGTTTCAGATCGTCCCTTTGTGCAGAAGAACCAAACCAATGTGGTTCTTTCCGCACAGGACAAACAGCCACACTGCCACAACGCGTGGCCCTTTGTCATTCGAGAATTTAATAACAACGCTTTCCAAAATCGGCTTCACAAGTCGCGATAAATATTGATTTTTCGCGGCTGTGAACGCCGTGAAACAAGCCACGTTATTTACTACACACGTCGAAAACTTTTTCGGTTGAATCGAAAACGATAATATTGCATGTGAATGCCGTTGCGGCCGCAACAAACAAACGAAATCGTTTATAGTAGAACAACAATGTCCTACCTGATAAATGGTCTAAAAGGTACGAAATAAGTTGTGAGCTGCCGTTTTTCTTGGCATTCCACGTGAGAAGTTCTTGGTTGAGAGGATTGCCATCGAGCCCGAGAATCTGTATTTGAAATAGTCGCCCAAGTTCCTGTGGCAAGCTGTGTAAGTTGTTGTTGTTGAGGTAGAGTTCGTTCAAGTTGACGAGGTCCCCTATTTCCGCGGGCAACAATCGCAACTTGTTCGAAGACAAATCGAGCTTCTTCAACAGCGTCAGCCTGCCTATTTCGGCCGGTATTCGCGTCAGGTTGTTGTCGTTTAATCGTAGACTCGTGAGAAAGTCTAAATGCCAAATTTTCGGGCTTAAATTCTTGATGTTATTGAAGAATTCAAGTCCCGTCCACTGGGTATGGCCGTTTTGATGATGCTCATCTCCATTTTCGCCACGATGGTGGAGATGGTTCCTTCGCCGATTGCTGGTTTCTTTCTTTTCATTCTGCATCTTCCATAAATCATGATAGTTCTCCACAGAAACCAAACTCCCTGTAGTCCCAACTCGTTCGAAATTTCAACATGGCCGTCGACCCGTCTCTTCCCGGATCGTAAACTACAAACACTAGTCGTTCGATCCGTCGATGACGTCACGTAGAGATGACAATCGTCACGTGATAACGTTATGCAAATATAATTTTTATTGGAGAAATACAAAACCTGAGATCCAGGTTGGACCAGAGTTTAGACTTTAGAGACCAATTCGACCGGCTTGAATTTTTTAGTTTCATCTGGGTTTTCCGTTTTTATTTTTTTCAACCAGTCATCCAACAAAAGCGGTTTAAAACGAAGCGTTTGCCGGATTTTGACGAGATCTAATCACAAGACAAAACATTTATAAAGCAAAGTTGTCGCAAAATTAGCTAATTTTAAACGGGACAAATTAATGTCAAAGATAAAGTGTTCGTTATTAGAGCTTTCGTGGCGGAGCTGGAATTTTCAAATGTATGAAATTTCGTCTAATTTTTGTCTCTCTTTTGAATTTTTGCGAAATCAAAGTGACAAAAACAGCAATCGATTGACGTCACTCAGGTCAGCGTACCCCGGCTATGAGACCCTATATGTCAGATCCCGGGTATAAAACGCCTACGATCACAACGCTCTTGTTTTTCCGCATACACAAGACTTGACAACTCTAGGTTGGCTTAATTCTAAACTCGCTTTTGTTCTCCAAAACCATGGCCAGAGTTCGTCGTGATCGCACAGAAGTCAGTCAAACCGTAAAATACTTGTTATTCTTCTTCAATGTTGTTTTTTGGGTGAGTACTGTGTATTATATTAGATAAAGTTTGCCACCTTCTGTAGGCCGTGCGTTGTCACGAAACTACGTCGATATTTAGCTCTTTCCTGGCTATGTATGATCTTGTGTGAAGCAAATGTGCTCTATATACCTTAGATAGGTATCACAGAGACATTTTAGCTATATTCTTGGACCTTGGTTAAAACCCCTCGAATATAATTTTCAAATTCAAATTTTATTATATTATAATGTGAAGAACTTGTTAAATGACAGTCTGTATGACAAATTTAATTATGCAACTTTTTTTGTTTTTACGTAATTGTGGAACGTGGGTGTATTATATTGTACTGATATTAAATAAGTCACAGAGAATTGTTTTAACCTTGATAACTTCGGGATGACCAGGGGCTGGTTGCACGAAGGCTGAATAGCGCTATCCAACGATAGCGGTTACTTTATTCAACCTTTGAGAAAGTGCTCAAAAATCTGTGAAATTCATCATCTGGACTCCAGAATGTATAGTAAGAACATCAAATTAGAAATACCAAATCTTAATTTGAGGCAATATTGATGAATAGCCAAATTTACAAACATTGAAAAAATCGCTATTCAGTGGATAGCGCTATTCAACCTTCGTGCAATCGGCCCCAGGATAGTTACCAGGATAATGATAATTGCTCAAATTCAAATTAAAGCCACTGTGACTATCCATTGCAAATTCCTAAAGATTCAAAGTCCCTGTAAGTGTTTTAACCCTTTAGGGCCAACAGGGTCTTTATAAACTAGTCAATATGGACCTTGCTAGACCGTAAAAGGTTAAAAACTATCTGATTAACCCTTTGGGGACCAACAGTGAGGCTCTTTATACATTTTACTCCGACTAATGCCAGATGATTTTACTTGTCAATGTGGACCCTCCTGGACCCTAAAGGTTAAACATTTTCTTGTTATAATACAGGGTCCTATAGTATCCTATAAGATCCTGTTTA
>JAOTOK010071513.1:0-16601 GCA_025770025.1 Virgularia gustaviana | reverse complement strand
ATATAAATAATCTAGATCTAATCTTAGGGTACAAATTCACGTGTCAATGCAGGGCATTGTATGTGGGCCAAACGCGGTGGCACTTGGCACTTGGTTTTCAACCAAATTTCGGTAAACAACAAAACGTCAACAAGACAACCATGCAAGGAATGATTTGAAAAATAAATCGCCAGTGAGATTGACTCTCTTATACGTACAATAAAAGTAATGATTTACTCGTTTAGTTAGCAGTTGCTTAAAAAATTAACGTCACGATGAAAGCTCATGCAATGATTGAAATTGACAAAGATTTTCCCCTCCCTGAAAGAGTACCGCCTCTGAATTTCCCATCCTATCTGAGGGTCTGGATGGGGTTTAGAGTTCAGTGTTAACAGTACAAATTTTTTAAATGTTAAGCGTGTAAATGGCTGAAATTTTAGTGTTAACTGTTGAAAACAGTAACTGTTAACTGTTAAAAAGCAAAAAAATGATCCCGTTAAATGTGAAGCAGCGTTTTTCCAAACTGTTAACTGTCATCCAGGACCCCCATCCAGACCCTCCCATCTGCGTGTTAGCGCTTGGGTAGGGTGTTGTGTGAGCGCTGGCTCGTATTTGGTCCAGCGGATATGGTCGAATACGTATATCTGTACGTGGTGTTAGGGGATTAGTGTGTTGTGTTGACGTCGGCCATATTGGTTTTTAGAAAACTTATGTATTTGTTCAGTGTTATTCTCTACAGTAAAGTCTTTGTAAAACGTAGTAACTATCATTGGTGGCAGTTTTTTTGTTGTTTTTTTTTACTATACCCACGCTATCAGCATCACTACACAAGGAAGCCGAACGAAGAATAGCCAATCGAAACGAAATTACGGGCGACGTTTGGAAGTAAAGTCACACGTGATGAGTTCGAGAAATTCGAGGCTGCTTGCAAAACAAGCGAATAGAAGCGAGACGAATTACAAACCTCTCGGATGGTCTACAACAGAAGGTGGGGAAAATATGCTTCTTACCCAACTAACAAACGGTGTGCTAGTTTGGCAACTGGGCTGAGCATTGAAACTCAGGCTGATGATAAGGCGCTACTAGTTGCATTAAAAGAGAAGTACGCGCACGTGAAGTCGCAAGAAGCATATCAACAGGACTGGCGAGATATTTGTCAGCAACCTAATGAAAAATTTGATTATTACTTTCAACGTTTAGAAGTAGCTTATGATAATGCGTATCGTGATCCAGAATTGCGTGCAATTAAAGTGAAATCTCGCTTGCCGTTATCGAGAAGTTCCGCGACTCTATTCGCGATGTTCGGGCCCGAGAAAGCATCTTGGATAAAAGTATCCTTGATGACGAGGGCAAGCTAAAAGATTCCTCTGTTATTATTGGTATTGCGAAGAGGGCCACCGAAGTTGGCGACCTTCTTAAATTAGGCAAGACTGTTGGTGCAGTGCGCACTTCGCAACTTGACTCATTAGAAGTGAGACTCACAGAAGCAGTGGACAAAGTCGTATAGTGGCAACCCTTCAATGCAAGCCATTAGCCGGTCCGGCAAGGGTACAAAGAGTTTGGCAAAGGAACCAAGGGGAACAGTCAGAAGACCTGGGAATGTCACTACTGCCACACCACCAACCACACAGAGGGGTGGAAATCCTTCCCTGATAGGCGGAAATACAACCCAGCATGGACCCAGAGAAGCAACAAGTCGACGGTCGCGAGAAGAGTTGCTGAATCTGCGGATGAATCCCGTGAACAGGATTTTTCCAAGCTCCCGTGACTAACCGTATACGGGACTCAACAGGCGAAATCTCCACGAAGCACAGTAACCGCGGTCCCAAGGGAGTTATTACAGAGGACGTCCTCCCTACAGAGGCAGAACTTAAGTCGATGTACCGAGGCCGGCTAAGTTGCTAACTAAACAACGCCGATCGAGGAGGTTTCCATGATGGACGGACAATATGAACGGCCACAGGACTATGTGCGACACTTGAAAGGGATACTGCAGCAAAGCCCCTTTCTTCGATCACGCTCAATGGGGAACCGATGGAACCTGTGTTAGTATGTATGTTACTTGATACCGGAGCTGACGTCAGCCTTATTGATGAGAGTGCATTAACTGAAGAAGAACGAAAGGCACTTCGCAGCCCGAATGTCAAATATCCGCGCGGAGTAAATGGTGGGACTATCGATTTGTTCGTACCCTGATCAAGACAGTGCGAGTCGGGGGCCAAGTGGTGCGAAATCATCAGTTCTATGTTGTGAGGAACTGCGTTGTTCAATACCTAACTGGAATTGACTTCATGTATCGACTAGGAAGGGTGACTTGGGATCCCAAAAAGAAAAAGTTGTATATTGACGAGACTGGGAAGCATGTCGCACTCGAGCAGATGTGCCGAGCTAGAAGTAACACCACACCTAAGAACATCTGCGACCTAGTGATCAAAGAGAAGGTTGTTTTTCACCCAGGAGAAGAGTGTCTCGTCAGATGTGTAGCTACTTGGGGAATGGAAGGCCATGAATATATGGCTGAACCCGCAGTATCACTTGGTGATGAGCCGGTTCGACCAGCATGCAGTATTATAAAAGTAAAAATAATAAGGAGCTAGAAGCTTTTGGTTGGGTAGTCAATCTCAGTAACGTGGAAGAGAAACTACTCGATGGTGACAAGCTGGCACAATTACACCCTGATTTTGAGGCCTCAGTTCCAAGTCACACAGCAATGTCCAGAAAGGAAAGCCACTTGATCCAATATAAGGGCGATAACAATTTAGACACAACGAAGCGAGCGAAACTTCAGGAGGTGTTATCAGAATTTTCAGAGGTATTTTGGCGAACAGGAGACCGCATTCCTTCCATCAAAGGCAAAGGGCAGCATTGTATAAGACTGAAACCAGATTCAAGACCTGTGGCAGTTTGACCCAGAAGGTTATCCCCTAGTGAACGAGGAGAAGTTAACAAGGAGATCAGCTGGCTGTTGGATCAAGGACTCATCAAGGAATTCACGAGCGCCTGGGCAGCGCCAATTGTTGTAGAATGGAAAGAAAAGACTGGCTATTGACTATCGTGCGCTGAATGCGCAGTCATTTGATCAACACCACCCCATCCCAAGACTTGACGACCTTATTGATAGACTAGGAGAAGCGAAATACTTTTCCTCATTAGACACTATACAGAGTACACGGGGTTTGTTACCCCAAACGTGCACTTCCAATGGACTGGTCAAGGGACACCATTTGATTTATCTGGCGCATCGGCAACCTTCCAGCGTTTTATGAGTGGGGTCCTTAGTCCATTAAATTAGGAAGTCGCTCTCTGTTATTTGGACGATATTCTGGTATGGGTCACGACCTAGACCGAACATATCCAAAGATTACGACATGTCCTACAAAGGATTAAGGACGTGGGTGCACTTCTGAACCCAGAGAAGTGCACTTTTGGTGTCCGACTTTTTGAGCCACATAATTGGGGATAGAATGCTTTGGAATGTCAAAATGACGACACTGTTTTTACCCTGAGTTGATTTAAACCAATGGACGAAAGATACATCTCATGAATCACGTAAAGTGCATGGAAATTCGCTAGCAGGCACGGACCATTCTTCCACCTCACGGCCGGTAATCGACGTTAGCTGACATTGCAAGACTACACACTCACATTGTCTAATAGACATGTGATTATTGCCAACGCTTCGCCTGCAAGTGTGTTTGCAATTGTTGTCAATTGTCTCGACAATTGCTAGTTGCAGGTTTCATTTATATCCAACTCAATCAGCTTTTTCAACCTAATAGCGAGTTCTGAGTTGCTTCAAATGACGCGTTCTGCGTCGGGATAAAAAAATTCCATTTCAATAGATTGCATTGTGATGGAAATTTTTAACCCGACCCAAAACGCGTCATTTGAATACGCAGTGGCAACTCCGAAATCGCTTATTCCGTTTGAGGCCTTTTATTTGTCCTTTGACGCAGCTAAACTTACATTGTCTTCATTGGCTACGTTTGCTGAAGGACGAAAACAAATAGGGATTATTTGCTTTCTATAGCACGTCAAATCTTCATCTCCGTCTTTCTCAAAGGCGACTACAGGAGCGTAGGAGTGTTTGCAATATTTGGGAGGAGGGGGGGGGCGGGCGGCGAAGCACGGACAGTGCTACCATGGCACCGAGCGAGAAAATTTTTAACATGTGTAGCCGCTAAATCGCTGGAAAAGGTTATTTCAGTCTTGACTTGACATTTTTGGTAGGATTATTACGGTGTACTGCTCTGCGGTAAATGATAACAAACTAAACGCAAAAATCGCTGATATCACCAGCACCAAAACGTCAACCGGCCAGAAACCTACCTGAACCGGCCAGTAACCTGCCTAATGTATTGATATCAGACTAAAAGGATAAGTTAGAAAATTCATCCCTCATTTAATCATTCCATCAAATTAATTATGTGCACTGCAATTCATGTAATATCAACATATTGCTGATGTTTAAAACTTGGGGGGATTGCCGCCTTTCTAAGTTTCCATTAAGATGCGCTCATCTGAATCACTATGGTATCCTAATGGTTTGCTAAACGAGGCAAACGTGTCCTATAAACTTGGCGCATGGGCATCGCCGATTAAGACTAGCACAAAAATCAAGAACATTTCAAGTTTTGTTCAAGCAAACTGATATCTGCATGTGCAGTTAAATACAAGACTGGCTTCAAAAAATGCAAGTTATCGTCCCAGCCTACGTAGGTCGCACGCTACAACGACTGGTCCTTGACATGTCAGTTTAATAAACATGTACAACTTATTTAGTTGTGTTGGCATGAGGATTTATTAATTGTTCTTCCAACACACTACAAGCTAGCTCATAGCACTACTAGCAATGAAATATACGCGGACATATATCGTATCATGTCCCTAAAGTTTATCATCTACTTTCAGTGGATGGCCAACGCAGGTCTAGCGCGTTTACTGGCTATTCTTAAAATTAAGAGGACGGATCTTCATCTCGGTCTTTCTCAAAGAGTAGTGATAACCCTTCCAGACGTACCAGTTAACACCATCAGCATATGATTTGTGCGCTCCATGATGGTAAACACCGTTGAGATTTGAAGAATGACAACCTGTGTACCACCATGCTCCTTTATGCGAAACTGCACAGCTTGAAGAGTAGCCATCATTATCAGCATCTTTGGTTGAAAATGGAGCCCCCCGATGACCTGTCAAAGAATCTCCCGCTGTTCCTAAAAATATAGGGAATAAAAGAGAGAGCATAATAAACACATACTCCGAATAAATACATCTTGTGAATTCAGTTCCTAAAAGAAGTTACTAAAAACAAGAAAGGATTCAAAAGGTGATATCTCGTCTCTATTTCGGGGTCATTTTCAAACCTGGGTTAATTAGGTTTGTAAAAAAAACTGTGTTGTAACCGAAATTTTAGAGACCAGCAACTCAGTTATAGCTATGTGTTTCTACCAAGTGGTTCACCCTGTTATTTTAGAACCAGTTTTTCATGAATAGGTTCTTGTATTCCCCCAGCATCAATACGTATGCATTTATTTACTCGTTTTTGCAACAGCTTGATATACTACTGATTTATGATATTCATGATAATTTGAAAGATGACAAACAGACACCGCTCCTTTATTTCCTCATGCATCAGAAATATAAACCTAACCAACTGCCTAAACTCTGTTTCCCTAATACTGTATTTCTGTTTACCTTGAATGAGGATGGCTTTTCCGGCACTGAATTGTTACTTGTGAAGCTTATCAGAAAGGGAGCCTGCAAGCTTACTCTAGCCTGCTACCCACGCCATAGAAGATAGAAAATCGAGTTAACCTTAAGTTAGTCTTCCTCAAGATGGAATATAAAGCGAGTTTTAAAGTTAGGTTACAGCGGCTAACGTAAACAAACGCTCTGTTTACATTTTGAACTTTTATATTTGCAGAATATTGTCTACAGCTAACTGAATATCTAACCTCGTTTCGGTTTTCTTTGGACGTGGTTTAAAATGGTTATAAACTAGACTTTAATTCCTGAAAACATGGAAAGATGCAAATCTTTACAATGTTTATATCCTGGTAGGTCCCCATTGTTATGCGCAGAAGCGATGCGCAGAAGCGACCGTAACCTACGTTTAAACATTGGGTTTACGTAAACATTAAAACTTTGAGAACTTTTATGGTGAACCCAAATGTTTGAAGAAAGGAGAGTAAACTCACAATGCACATGATTTCACCAAATGATGAAATATGAACATGGTATCACACTGGGTTCGAAATAGCCGTCGGCTGCCGGCGACGACCGGCAGTTTTTCGACCCGGTCGACAATTTTGTTAACTTCAAAGATTAGAGCATCGGCGAAGTCGAAGAGACTGTATTAACGGTGAATGTATAATTAACAAGAAGTATTTTTGCTAACTAATATAAACTAAACCTGACTTACAATATTATTCAGTCTCACATCATCAGTCATCAGTTCATTCTTTCTTATAGTTAAATGTACTGGGAAATCAAGATCCCTTTATCGTTTGCGTGAATATGTAAATCTTATATTATTCGCCATCTTTGTTTTCAAGTTGTAGCCGTATCCCACGCTTCGCTGTTATTACTTTAAAAAAATTCGGAAAACAGCCGGCAAAAATTATCTCCTACAAAAATTAGCCGAGAAAATTCGGCATATTTTCAGACCGCTATTTTGAATCCTGTCATCACAAGCAAAGTACTGCCAAGAGAGGGACTAAATTCTATCTTATTGTCAAATAGTGTTTTATTGGAGCTCTGGATAAAAATGATAATCCAACTAAATAGCCAAATTACTCAAATAATTTATTGAAAAATACAACAGCATACTTCTGTTTTTATTTTAATACCATTTCATTGGTGGTCAGTTCTCACCATAATGTGAACATTTTCCTAAACGTACTGACACTTACCTGAGTATGTTCCCAAACTTAATTGATATTTGTTTCTTTCACTTGACACAGCGAAGAAAGAGTATTGAGCATAGGCTATGTTGCCAGTTGTATCTTGCATATCAACACGAAGCTCATTCCTGTACAAGGTTGTTAGTTGATGGACCTTGTCAAGACCAAGCCAATACTCGCCCTGTATGTTACCAAAGCCTTGTTTGTAGTCCTGCCAACCACGGTAAAAGTCGACCGATCCATCAATGCGTCTTTGGAAGACTGTCCATCCTCCACCATCAGTCGTCATATCACATCTTACACGGTAGCTAGTTTGACCATCTGGACTAATACGATACACGCCATCGGTGGTGTGGCCTCTTTTGCGATATTCAGCACAATCTTTAGCTATATAACAAAAAGTAGGGATGCAACAACATTCATGTAGCTACTGTTACTGTTCGAGTTTGTACCGCCCTTATAACTGGATTTGCAACATATCTCAAAACGTTATTTAACGTCACTCTAAGATAAAGTTTAGAACTCTTAAATATGGAATAATCTAGGTATGTTCCAATTTAGTTTTAACTTTAAGACAAGCTTCTCGTCTCTAATTTCAGTAAAGAAATCTTTATTAAAACTATTAAAAATTAGGTAACAAGGCACGAGACATTAGACTTCCGGCGTGGTAATATCGCATCCATAGAAAAAAATTAAGCGACTTTTTCTCTCAAAATATGGATGGCTACCCGGTCGTTATTCTTGAAGAACGCTTTTTACAGGAGCCCAAACGCCTCTTTTTGAGGTTGCTCTTTATCTCAATGAAACGTTTTACGGATTATGCATTGCTTTCGGATTTTCAAGGTTAAATTATGGTTTATTCCCAGCCCTTCCAAGATTAAGTATGTTCGTAAGAGGTACGATTGTGCAGTACGAAGTTTATCAGTAGGGCATTTACAGGCTTAAAAAATATACACGTCTACCTCAATTTATTTACAAATTTGGGATTTTTTCAAATAAATTATGCAACAATTTTAAGAAGCTGTCGTCCATGTAGGATGGAGGGAGGCACTTAGAATGTACCTGCATGAGAAGAATCTAGGTGATAAGCTGGGTAGATATTCATAATGCTACCTAAGATCAGGCGGAGCTACGTACTTTAGCAGTTAATAGTTATTAATAACGAAGCTTTAATTTATATCACAAAGATATACCTTAAAATGTATGGCCGTTAACATTTTAAAGTCAAGCATAGGCTATATTATAAGGGGGGCGTTTCTTGTCAACTAGGTATTTCAGAATCAAACTGTTCATGTATGAAATGAGTTTTGGTGAACGGACAAATCTATTTAGGTTGCTGACGTTTCAGAGGCCCTTCATCAGAGCGAATGGGGCCGAACTGTTATGACATTGTGAAGGGATTTAGTAATGCTAATTCTTAGTCTAACAATTAATTTTCACACAAGTGAAATTCATAGTGAAATTGGATAAACGATTTTAGAGGTAGAAAGCCACTATGGTGACACGTTTTGCATGTTTGGAAATAAAAATTATGCTAAACTGTCCTTTGACTATCCAGTATCATCAAGTTTACTTTGAAACGGAACATGACACCAAAATTCCTTCCCTTGATATATTTATTAAGAAATCCTCCACTAAGTTTTCGACTTCTGTTTGCCAGAAGAAAACCTACACCAGTCTTTAAAAACTTTTTCAGTTTCACACCATCTCGCCATAAATCGGTTCTTGTCAAAACACTAGTTCATCGCGTTTAAAATATCAACAATATGGTGTGTTTTCACACACGTGACCGCCCCTCATGCGTGATTGCTGAATCAATGGGATGTTTTTCAACAACAAAAGAGTAGAATTCCCAAAGGATTATTCCAACCCACCAACATGGCTGCCATTTTATTTTTCTAACCTACCAACATGGCCGCCGTGACGTCACATGAAAACACACCACATAGACAATGGCCTTGAAAATGATGTAAGAGAACTGAGCAACACACTTCAACGCAATTCTTTCCCACAAAACATTTCATTCTACGTTTCTTTAATTCTCATGCATTACATATCAAATAAAACGCACAAACAACAAATGACACTACTGATACTAATTCGCCAAGTCAACAAAAAACCAAACATTTATTGTTCCACACTCCCAGTCTCCCATACATATGTAGGACACTACTCTCAAATTACAGAACAGGAACTTGCCTTGAAAAACGAATTTTAAAACGATTCTGTAGTGATATCAACATCAGCCTGGTCTTTACTTCACGCAAAATCGAAAACATGTTTAGATTCAAAGACGCAATTCTATAATATAAAATCCCTTGTTTGTTTGTGCAGCATGTAATTTCTGCTGCATTGGTGAAACCACCCGTCATCTCGCCACAAGAACTAAAGTGCCTATAACCCCCAAGTTCAAAAAAATATATGTTAGAACCAAGACATTTTCATGAACATTGGTGAAACTATTTTTGAAATTGGCCAAATAGGTTCCAAGTTATATCCAGTTGGATTTACAATATCATGCATGGCTCACGACCGCGTGCGTGTGATGTCACGAAAGTTATCAACTTGCAAAATGAAACTTGTAATCTTCCTTAAAATACTCCGCTGTTCATTCATAGTTTTGGTCAGTACGATGTTACACAATAACTCGATTGTTTTAAAGCAATTTTAAATTGCTTAAGCCAGTAGCATTAGCATTTACAATAATTCCATTCTATAAAATAATGACATCACGTAAATTATTGGTTCCCGTGAATCACGAAAATATTGATTTTGCTACCTTTTACACGTCAGAACGTCGGAACCATTTGGTCAAATTTAATGAAAATTTTAGCAAAATTCATGACAAAATCTTGGGTCGATCTTACATTATATATTTTTTTTAATTTTGGGTTATAGGCACTTTAAGGAACACACCACCTACGAAATCTCTACTGCAAATCCAAATCCACTCGCTCTTGCTTCTCTAACACTATCCTTCTCTTTAAAACTCGAAGAAGCCCTGTACATACGCAAACACAAACCAGATCTTAATGACAAACAAGTCCAATACTATTTTTAGTTATAATTTTTGTCTGGTCTCATGAGCGCCACATATTTATTTATTATGCATGTTTGTACTTTCGGCTGTTCAGTTACTTTGTAAACTACTAGTTGATGTGTTTATCGAGTATCATCAATTCGCCTGCAGTATATCTCCTTCTTATATATTCCACACTGTAAATATTTTATAATTTATTCGCAATCAATATGGCCTAATAGTTAAGTCGAAACGTGCCTGCAATAAAAAAATCTGATTACATGGTACATTTAAACACATGGTTCGTCTTTAAACCGGGTGGATTCGAATGCAAACTAATTTTATTTATATACCGTTTTCGTCGTATTTTCCGTACAGTTCTTTTACTTGCTTTGCCAGCATCAGCAGCTGAAATTTAACGGCACGCAGCTTATTCACTGACACACACTTTTTCGGAGGTAGTGCGCCGTTGGAGAAATATGGCAACAAGCAGATCATCAGACCAACAATCTTGAATTTGTTCCACGCAGGTATCGAAGTCATCTTGCAACGTAATTCTTTAAAGGTCATGACTTTATGCCCCGTCGTGACAATGAAGGGAACGTCAGAATGACTGATCCAAGAAATCAACTGCTTCATTTAAATGATTTGTCTAATACATGCAGGATGTACTTATGGTCATGGTAATACACCCTTCCGTAAATTATGTTTCCCCTGGACCAATATACATTCTCTTGTTTTTTGCCCGAACAAGCCCATTGATTCCTCAAAACTTTGGTAACGGATTGCCCTTATTCCAAGTTCCAACACCAATCCTGTAACCGGCACTGTTCTGCGGTGGTGTAATTACTACTAAAATCAAGTGAAAATTGCGCTAGCAAAAAAATCTTAATAGTTAAGCGCCAGGTGTTGTTTACCAATTATAGCATCCGGAAAGATGATGTGAAGGGCCAGGAGGAATATTAGTTCGCCGTTCGTGTCCCATGCAGTGAACTCTGTGTAAACAACTGGAACGCTAACTCAGGGGGAGAAATTGAAGCCAGTGGTTTTCAGTTTTTCTGAGTTATGAGAAGAAATACTTAACCCAGATCGCTGTATTATATATCAAACTGAAGCTCTATTTGGTGTGCAATATTGAAGACTGTAGCTCAAAGGGAAATTTGTTAAAAATACAACAATATATTTGTCGTAAACTCGCCATTCTGGCAGTTAATTTGGTTTGTTTTTGTATTTTTAACAAATTTCCCTTTGAGTTACAGTCTTGAAATTTGCACACTAAATCGAGCTTTTTAAAGGCTTTAGTTTTGTATATATAGATCAGCGTCAAGTGTTACTGCTAATAACTCAGAAAAAACTATTTTGGCTTCAAGCAGCTTATACCATGTTTATATGCAGTTAGCGTTCCAGTTTACATAATGGAGTTCACTGGTCCCATGCAAAATCAAATCAAATCAATTAGTTATTTAGCTCTTCGTCAAAAAAAGAAAATTAAATACAAATATATATAAACTAACTGCAAATATAAATAACGAAAGCAAGGTAGCACAAATGAAACCACGTGGCTTATTAAATTGGGCTCCTTAATCAAAGATTAATCATAGTTCCGGAGGCAGACATGAGTGAAAATATCGAGACACCGGATACATATCCATTACCTCAAAAGACAAATATTAAACTATTAAATAAAGTGTAATAAATAAACACATGCAGTCAATACGAAAATAAATACTGCTAATTCAAGTTCCTCTTGAAAAGAGAAAAACTAGGTGTAATAGGAAGAGCACTCATTAAAGTATAATTAACGAATTTTGGGCCTTCATAAAATGCCTAAAATTTTCTGATATTAGTACCACAATATGGCAGGTAATATAATAATTTTACATGAATGTGTATAATAACTATGTACCTGATTAACATGAAGGAATGCATTGAGAAATCCTTTAGGAAGTAAGTTGTTGTGGAATCGAAACATCAAATTTCCAATATTATTATATAAGTATATATATTTTATCCAATTTTGATATTTTTAATTGAGCAAAAATGGGATCCGTATGAGCAATAAATGAATCCTTGTTAAGAACTCTGATTTTGAAGCAACCTAATTCTGTCAAGATTGGACGGGTAAGTGCCACCCAAGACCGCTATGCAATATTGTAAATACCACTATGCAATATTGTAAATATGGGTACACTAAAGCATAATAGGGAGGTTCAGATTCGACTATACGACTACCGCTGCCACTACCGTAAAAAATATTCACGACAAGAAATTTGGTCTTTAACTTTACAGATTTTGCCCCATAGTGATTCTGTGTTTACAAGAAAAGTCTTTTCACGCAATGGAGACAGATTAATCGGAAACAAACCGGGTGAAATTTGAAACAGCACACGCGAAATTGCAATTACGGTAGTGGTAGTCGTAGTCGTAGTCAAATCTGAACCTCCCTAATATAGTTTGTACGAGGACGGTTTTGAAAGAAAAACTGAAACTCGCTTTAGATATAATTACAATAGATTTTGATATTTTCCTTGTAACATGAGCGATATGAGATTTCCAAGTCACATTTCATCCAGTAGCTATAACATCAAAAAAGGGCAGCTACTAACATGCAAGAGAAGGGCAGCTACTTCTGACTATTATAATGTAAATAATTGGTTATGACATCTTCTGAGACTCAAATTGCATTATGATTTGGAATATATGTTTTCCTTCAAGCTCTTTGGCTTGATGCAAACTATCGTTGTTTTGATCTTCAACTTAGGCATAAACAATAAACTGTATAATAATAGATTTTTGGCAAATTCATTCGGTATTTTTAGAAAACTTTAGTATTAAAAAAAGCATAATAATATAACTAAATCAATTAAAAAGCGCTTATTGGTTAATAATCATGCAGAAAAAGGGAATTATTGGCCGAAACGAATTAAAAATGTTTCCACCAGGGAAAAATCACTTTGTGTAAGCCCAAAAATGTTTGCCATTCAAAATTTGTCGTTAATTACTTCAAATGTTTAACCTATCTTCTGCTATTACGAAATTATGGGAATTTATTATCGCTATCATTAATAAATTTGTGTTCAAATAAGATACGTATTTCCAAGGAATTTTATATTCAGTAAAACATAATAATAGCCTATTCACAAGATATAGCAATCTAAGACGGTTAAGTATACTAGAGCTCGAGGCGACCAAGAAATTACCCAGCTGCATCTCTCTTGTTATGCAAGCGGACGCATGAAGGCTTTGTGTATTTCTTACTTCTTATCATCCAAGCGTTGCTGAGTACCCGCGACAAAGTCAGGCGTAAATCCCTCCGAGAAGTAATGTGTGTCTGTCAGTGAGGCGTCGAAGGGAAATTAAGAAGATCTGGTGGGATCTGCATGGAAGCATGTTAAAAAAGGTAGAAAACTCTCGCGACTTGACGATTTGACTGCGTTGCCAACTGCGTGCATAAGCCACTACCAAACTACACCCTTAGGGCTCTGACTCTGACCGTACTGTCAGCGCGCGCAGTTATATTGCTAAGACTTCAACTACGAATAAAACGGGGTTTTTCAAGAAAACAGTCACAGATACTACCATGCTGAGTGCGATCGAGAAATACAGAGCATGCCCGAACCCCCCTACATTTTTCATTCCGCCCACTAGTCGCTGACATGTCAGTAGCCAACGAGATCGTAGCTCACACGACCACGTTACTTCGTGTTTACTAGCAGCGAGAAGGAAAACTCTGAAGTCTGAGGTGGTATTTTACCGTTCTGTTGTATTCACTGTTGTTTTTATCAACGTTCAGACTGTTCAAACAAAGTCATGAAGATCTATTGAGAGTTACTAATCAAGAGCATGTGCTGCATTGGTGATTACTTTATTTTTAATAGTAGCAAATAAACAGGAGAATATACCAAGGGAACAGTGGACGCGAAGCTTATGTTGGTTTGAACAAATGCTGCCAGATCAAACGATCTTTAGATTAATTAATCTCACCATTACAAATCGCTCATCAGTCGTGAAGCTTCTACGAAACTACATGTCACGATGTCTGCATGCTCTTGGTTACGTGCAGCATCCCTGCTAGCAGTCATTTTGAGACGCTTTCTCAAAACAGTCGCAATAAATGGATATTATAGCTAAACAACAAGAACGAACATACAACAAATGCAAAACATGCGATTCATACGATGAATACCGCAATACCGATCTGGTAGCTTTGTACACAAGTAACTTTTGAAAATCATATTTTATCAAGGAATTTGTTTCGTTAGACCACTCTTGTTCATATGAAAGAACGGCAATTTTCAGACAGTCTGGTTAATCTCGTCCAACAGGCCTATATTTTCCGGCACGTGCAATCTGCGAATCAGAAACCGCGGCCTCTCATGGCTGCACGGAATGAAAAATGGGGGGGAGGTCTATTTCTCTCTCGCACCCTAGTAAACCCAAAGAGAGCCGGCCATGCACGCAGGCTATGTTTTATGTAGATTGTCTATACTGTAAACACCTACTCAGCTGACACCAAGGCAACTAACATAGTCCAGATCTATATTGGGCATTCTGGGTCATAATACCTAATCTTTTCTGGCCTTAATATATCGAATGGGGCGTTGGGCTTCTCGATTTTGCGGATTTGGCTCATTTTATTCAGAACGGGTTTTCGATTTTCGAATGAAATTAATCCGGTGCTATTATTATAATACATCGTATGCCTGACGTTAGCCGCTACTCATTATCATCAACGGACGTTGTCAGTAGTTGACAGGTCCCTTTGCGGAATGATGTAGGATTTATTATCACTGATATGTATGTATGTAAAACTTTATTTTGCTACGCTGACCCCTTCAGCATACATAGCTGATTTCCAAGAGGGGCGTAGAATTTCGGTAAAATAATAATAGGTAGAAAATTACAATTATCTAATTAGTACAATATAGCGGAACGTTAACCTAACAAACAATATAACAATTACAGAAATAGTTCATTAGGAACATGCGACAAAACAAATGGATAAAAGGAACATATAGAACATATTATTATATATACAACTAGTGAAAAGTATTTACAATTTACCCATAACAGACAGGATAGAGTACCTAACTAATGAAAATAAGCAAAAAGTGAGAAGGTGGTAAATTGCCAAAAGTGTGAATACTAGCTGACGTTTCGAACGAAAGCCCTCCATCAGAGCGGAGGAAAGGATTTCGCCCAAAACCTCAGCTGTAATATTCACACTTTGGAAGTTTACCATCTTTCCACTTCAGGCTTGTAATTTACACTGGCTACGCAGCACCACGACTCTTTGGATTACATATTGAGAAATAAAGCAAGAATTAGTACTTGAACTTCCGGAGACCAAAACCGGGGAAAACCGGTTTCGTACTTATGAACTTTTTGTGAGATGATCGAGGTTTAGTGCTGAAAGGGAAGTATAGCGCCATCCGTGACGTGCAGGTTACGTTCACGTTCACGTTCAGTTTTACTGATGATTTAAAGTTAAGAAGATTGTTCGACCTCAATCTTTTGTACCTTATTAGATGATTTAACCCGAAGTAAGAATTCCATGCTATGTTCCTCAGGTATGTTTTGCATATGCAAGCGCATGGCGTATTGAACATAAAGCCATTTATCGTTTTATTTCGGGAGTTAAACGTTTGTTCCGAATATCGAACTTTTACTTAGAAGGTATTTCTCCAGGTAATATGGGCCTCTGGTCCTGGAACAGTATAATATTATATAGCAGGAATTCGGGTCCAAGTGACGTGAGTCGAACTTATTATAGTGATGTCCCGAGCGCTTACAGATCGCAGCCAACGCATCGCATTGCGTTGCATTTCTTATGAAGTTTAGTTGTTTTTATCGGAATCTGAACAAATGCTGAGTGTGAGAGAGGATATCTAAATGAGATATAAGAGAATTAGTAAATTAGTCATTGCGATTACGATACTAATTATGCATGCGGAAAATCATGGTAAACAAGTTAACAAGACACTCGCGAACCAACAAGAAAGCTAGTTTGCAGAGAAATTATCTACAATCTTTAACACCAGGCCTCAACACTAAAATTAATTAATTCAGACTATCGATCGCACAAGGGGCTTGAATGATCGATCTCTCAGGTTTACGCGATTCATTGCTTGATAAAAACTGATGTCTTTCTGTTGGGTTGCTCTGGAATTCTTCAGGTTCTACGATGACAGGGACCCAAAGGGTCTATATATGAGCATCATATGCAAAGAAGAAGTTGAGTAAATTTGCGAAGTTTAAGGTTAGATTGTAGATTCAACACGAACCATTCATCCGCTCTTTTTGATACGCGAGAAGTTAAGACTTGTACTTACTTCTGGCAGTCTTGAACTCAGTTCGAGAAAAAGTTAGATATTGAAGAGATTTAGCTTGAACGGCAAACAGCTAATCACACGAGATTCGTTTGCTATAAAAATAAGCACCAAGTTTGAAACGTTTTTCAAAAGACGCAATCCACCTTTCATTGCAGGATTAACATACAGGCGGATGGGGCTGAAGCTCCATGCACCAACAAAAAATAGGTCCTTCGTTTGGCCGAACAACATTAATAAACAATGTCGTTGTGGTGTGATTTTACACAATGCAGATACGTGAGTATTAAGAGTATCCCAGTTGGTTATGATTTTGCAAGGCGCTTTTAAAAGACGTGATATTTTGTTTTTGAAATTGCGAAATCAAAAACA
>JAOTOK010071402.1:0-16602 GCA_025770025.1 Virgularia gustaviana | reverse complement strand
GTAAAATATTTGCAAGTCATATAAAACTAGCGCTCGACAGTCCCTATAAGTTACTCCATTATGTGTTCAAACGATGTATGTTATTACTAGTACTATAATAACTTGCGGATCACTTGCGTAGTTCATTGCCTTCATTGGTTAGGGCGCGTAGCACGCGTCTAAAAATGGTCCTGCAAGTTTTCGTTGATTCTATGACTTTATAACCTCGTTTTAATGTAGATGTCTTCTTGAAATGTATTCTCGATGTTACGGCGACAATGTACATGATGTTGATGTTTTTAATTTCTTATTTGTAGGATAGTCGAAATAATTTACAGTACACGCAATTAACGTTTTGCATAAAAACAAATTTACTTCTCCTTATAGAGAAAATTACTTTTTAGTTGTTACTTTCTATGCATGGGATAATATACATAAATATATAGCTCCATACGTCCCGACAAAACCGGTAAATAATATTTTTATTTTTTACCTCGTCTCCATTGACTTAAACCTCCCGGCACAGGTCCGTATGACCCGTGAGAGGTCCATATACAGACCGGTATAGTGGTTAATCAGATCGCAAGATCGCCATGCATACGGAGCGGGTAAAAATAAGAACATCATATGGCACGGACGCTGATGCTTCGGCATAGTTGCATCTTGCATGTGTGTCGTTGGTAAATATAGGTGTAGCTAATTGATATATACAGTAACTGTTATTTAAAATTGTACATGGACGGCCATTTGAATTTCTCTATAACCTTGTCCTCAATAACAAATATAATAACAATAATGATAATAATAATATCATAGCAGACCATAATGCTGGAAAGATCTAGAAATTGTAATTGTTTTATTAACATGTTATTACGCCACTGCTTTCGGCTAATCATAAAATGGCCAATGTATAACTATTTTCTAAATTCTCCCTACTTGGATTGGCAAAGTATGACCATCCTAGCTATACGTGAACAGCATTGTGTTTGTTTAGGGTCTAATTTTAGTATATGATGTCACAAACCAAGATACTTTCCAAAAGCTTATAGCATGGGTTAAAGACATTGAATCAGTAAGTATATTATAGCTTCACATGCATCAAGTTTTCAAACGATGTTCACTACGATCTCTGTTGATTTTACTCTGGCTAATGCCAGTTTACTCGGCAATATGGGTATACCACTGGGCCTCAAAGGGTTGCGATGAGTAAATTCCAGAGCGAAATTATCGTGATTAATAGGGGCCATATATCGTAACTGTAGTCACCTCGAGATAGAAACATACACTGTCTACTGCTGGAGTATCACCTTCTTAACATTTTTCTAATTTGTATTTAGCTGTATTCGCTGCTATTTAATTTTTCCCATCTTTACAGAATGGCCTGGGGAGAGAGCAGTTGATAATTGTTGGGAATAAAATTGATTTAGAAAACGAGCGAGAAGTTTCTACAGAAAGTGGCGAAAAGGTAAACCTTGGGTAAACAAAACTGCCGTAAATAAGAGAAGTAGGTTTATAATTACTGTTCTCAAAGTTGCAATGCGCTCCATCGAACTTGTCATTGTAATTGATCGGTATCCAGGTGATGTAAGACACGTTTTTGGGATCCTAATTTTTGTATATAGATATAGTTTCAGGCTTTTGTTTAGCAAAACAACATTTAAAAAAATGTCAGAATCAACTGGTATAGTTTTGGACCTTACATTCTTAGCAACCTAGACCGGAATTTGGACATACTTTCTAACTGTGAACTATAAAATACTAAGTTTACGTTTTTTCTTGATTTTTTTTCAGCTGGCTTATGAGTATGGATTTAAATTTTTTGAGACCAGTGCAAAGAAAAATATTAATATTAAGGAGGTATGTTCAAGTTGTATAAGATGTGCACATGCTCTAAGAACATCCTAAACCATGAAAATAATTATGTCCGCGGTTATTGACTTGGGTTGCGTATTTTTCAATGAACCTTTTGCAGAATTTGTGACAAACGCATAACATAGCTAGAACCACATATGTACCTCTCGTCTCTTTTTGTACTTTGCATGTGGGATGATAGGAATCAACATACTATCTCCATAACTCAAGAAAAAGATCATGATTAAGTGTGCTTGTGCAATTATAGCTAATAGTATAGCTACATGTGCGCTCACTTTTCATGTGCATGGTGCAGTAAAGACCTAAAAAAGCATATTTACTATAACTTCTAAATATTCAAAAATGTATTTCTTTTGTAAAAGTTGTCATCTTTTCTAAGGTATTTCGACAACTAGCAAAAGACATGAAGGATGCCAATGATCCTTATTTTGTAAGTAATTCTAATATGTTTTAGGTTTTACCATAAAAGTGATAAAGTTAGCGCCCTTGTATATTTTAGTTATACGACTTCAGGTTTAATTCTCACATGCACTGGATTTTTTTAACCGATGGGGCGTTAACATTTGAAAACAGGCACCTCTCGTTTCCTTACTGAATTTCATTGACTGATTTCAATACATTTTAGGTTCGTAGTTTTGAATTCCATACATGCATGCGTATCGCTGCCTTTGCAACAACCTACAGTATTTTTACATAAATTTTGTAATAAAGACAATTTTCTAACTGTAAGACACAGTAGTCCTTTAACTTTGGGGAAAACGTCAGTCTTCACCCCTCATTATTTTCGCCGCCCAAGCGTTCGTTTCGATTGAAATTCAATTTTAATAACAACAATTGCAATTGTTACAGACGGCATTTACAGTAAGTCATAAACCTTGCAGCATATAATAATTATATCAATATATCACTATACACGACCTTATAGCTCACTAGAAAAATAAGCGTGTTGTAGGAACACGCTTTTTGTCCCCCTATAACAGCACGCCAAAATTACGTGTTGTTAGGAGCCGTGTAGGTGGTTGCGGCGTGTTGTTATGACAGTAACGACACGTCTGAAAATATTGGCGTGTTGTTACACGCCATGTCGCCATGAACGCCGACGCCGTAAGAACAAGACACCGTGCTAATGTATTTGGTGTGTTAGAGCCTCGGGTGTGTTGTCAGAAGAAGAAATTTCTGCTCTAAAAACACACTTGATCTCAGACGCGTTGATACATAGGGAACAAGTTGGTGTGTTGGAAGAACGACACACTACCCGTATCTGTTGCGAAGTACAGAGCTTAGGAGTCCTACAGTATGTAGAACACGTTGGGCGTGAAAATCCTCACTAGCGTTTTTCTGCTGTGTCGGAGGAGTTTTGATACTGAATTTGAAAAAACGGTATTATCGCGTTACGTGGTAGTAATCAGACATTTGTCAAGTCCCTCGTTATATCCTTTTACCCCTTACAGGTCCCGATTATCCCGGACCCTCGGTTCAAACTGGATGTTGCCAAAATTGAAGTTAATTTGGAGAATGACCTACAGGTGATTGATGACGATGATATTCCAGTAACGGTGTCATCACCGCAATCTCAATCTTACCTTAGCTGCTGTAGCAATTGAAAGAACGCTACATGCAGTCAAGCAATTGCGCATGCGTGGTTGATGTAATCCCTTCCGCGAGGATACGAAAAACGAGGAAGTATGTAAATTAGGGGGTGACCTTTCTAACTTGTTTCCTATGTCACAAACAAAACAAATATACACATTGTACTCTATATACATCTGGAATGCTAACTCTATACTAGGCCTCCCTATGTTTGGCGGAATCCAATATGGCCGCCATAAATTGTGTAACAGCACAATTTGTATTGGGTCTTTGGTCAAATATTTCAAGTTTTTTTATCTATCGATACATGCAGCAATTGAAATTTGACCCAAGTGTTATATGACTGTCTGTTGAAGATCATTTGAAAGATGGAGAACTTTGTTACCTTATTTCGTTCCGGATATATTCGAGGTTGTTTGACCAGCAAAGTTAGTTTGACCTAAAAAATGATGGTTTGTAATAACTACTAATGCATTTTGATGTCATAAGTGTATGATGTTTGCATATCAACCAAACTTCA
The DNA here is from genome assembly GCA_025770025.1 of Virgularia gustaviana. Classification (NCBI taxonomy): domain Eukaryota; kingdom Metazoa; phylum Cnidaria; class Anthozoa; order Scleralcyonacea; family Virgulariidae; genus Virgularia; species Virgularia gustaviana. Next base: position 12,641 of record JAOTOK010071402.1, on the reverse strand, counting down.
ATATCCAAAAAGTTGTGGTGCTGCGTAGGCAGTGTAAATTACAAGCCAAAAGTGAAAAGGTGGTAAACTGCCAAAAGTGTGAATAATATAGCTGACGTTTCATAAGAGCTTAGGGCTTTCGCTTATAAAATATCCCACGAACGAAGCAAGATAACAAAGTTTTACAAATTTTGTACTCCATCATTTCAAATTATTTTCAATAATAATAATTATACAGTCATAAAATACTTTGATCAAAATATTAAATTTCATGTCATATGTACTTTAAGGTTCTTAATAGAGGTACGTATTTTTTCGAGTTGACTACATTATGAAGCTTTTTTATTATATTCACTATAATAGATAGCTAAAGCCTTTTTTGTTGTATCGATTTGGAATCGATAGTTTACCATTCATCATATTTAATTGACCCAACTTTGTGTTATCCTAACCGTTCACCTTTATTAACGGTATAAAATTCTCGGAGACATAATGTTGTGTACTTTTTTAAGGGTCGTTAGTGATATTCTGCGATGTATTCGCATCGGAAAAACGGGGTTCGAAATACGAATATTATATGATCTTTATATACATGCTATATATTGGTATTTTTATGGCCGCTGACGGTAGTCAGCCGCCATAATGTGAGCGTTCATGTAAGGTGCGGGGGTAGGATCTTGTACCGGAAATTAACGTTGACGGAACTCCACGATCTTCACTTCGCAGTTTACGATGGCCGCGCGGCAGTTGTACGTCTATTCACCGTCGTCACTTCGGAAAACCGCATGTTCGCAAAAAACGCAACTCGGAAGTGGAACGTGTATTCGCCGGGCCTTCTCCGTTGCCGAGTAAAATCGTCTGGCGTTAGCCAGAGTAAAATACTAAAGACTGTTGTTTGCTGTCAAAGGGATTAACTTTAAGGTTATAAAATAAGGATTTTCTTGTTGTGAGAAATTAAAATATTGTATCAAAAACAGCTATATTATAAAGAATAGAGTAATAATGTACTGATTGTTTAATCTACACCTGTTTCATAAACGAGAGAGAGTTATTATCGACTTTAAATGAAATACAAGCGCTCAACACGAGTTATTTTAGATCCGATTGTAGTTTCAAACACAACGAGTTTCGTATTGGTTTCCTGCCATCTGTTTACGAGAACGTAGAGCGGCGGTACTGCAGGTGAAAATGATTTGTTTAGGAATAATAAATGAGCACCTCTTCTCAACCAAGTTGCATAAACCTGGAGGATGTTCTGTACATGCAAAGAAATATGTCAATAAATACGGTTGCACATTTTATAATACAATATTAAATCTACGTTTTAATACCGGATATGTGTGTAACACATATACATGCACCGTGCTAAGGCTCTGCATGTGTGGCCATCAAACAAGGCAAAATGGGTCTTAAATATTTGCATTTGGCAAAAATAGTTAGGCGTACGAAAACCGCAAATAAATCTAAGCATGCTTTGTCGGTCTGGGTATCCATGGTAATATTTGTCAATAGAGCATGACAATGATCCAGACAGGTGTACATTGTTAAACCTTTAACTGTTGTGTTGAGACTGTTGCAGAAGGCTCCTGGAATCCTGGATCATGACAACTTACAATAGCTGAGACTTAATCAGCATTTAAATGCAGTATATTATGACAGGTATGTTTAACATTTTGTCAGTTTTTACCAACTATACTTGCTATGATTAGCCTGAATATCATTGCTATATAATATAGTACCATGTGAGTATGTGTAGCATGCATGACAACAACAATCAAATAAATTATAGCCCATGCTGGACTGCCGTACGCTATATTTTTGGAAATTATATAAAGATTCGGAGTGACTCTTAAGGAAAGCGCTTTTTCGTTTCGGGTAGATAAAATATACGCATATAAGCGTTTTTTGATTTACCGTTTACGGAATGGAAAGTTGGTCAAAGTTTGGACAAGAGTTTTCCAAAGATTTTATTTGGGGCCAAGTGATTTAGAGGAAAAATACTTCTGGATATGACGAGACTTATTCGGGGTTCTGTTGGAAATGATTAAAAATACTGATATATGCATTGCATAAGTTGATAGTATTTCTGTGCTTTGTTTTGCCGGCTTGTCTTTCTTTTTAAATTTGAAGGAACCTGTCGATCTGAGAGTTTGTAATGGTGCATATAGAAATATAATAATCCGTTTTGGGATTCTCAGCTTGTCTTAAACTTAAAACTTAATCTTTTACTTTTCGTTAAGCACTAGCTGACGCAGTGACACTGAAACGTCGGCATAATATGTATAAGTGTTTTATAATAATTACTCCTCCGCGCGGTTATTGCGGTGTATTGTCGCGATGGGCCACTTTGCCGATTGCATGACGTGCGGTTCAAGGCGCGTGAACTAAATGGTTATGTGTAGAGTCACGTGACTACTTTGCATGTATGGCCTCTATAATAGACTTGCTATGAATCGGCTTCAGCTGAACTGCAAGTAAACACGCTATTGTAACAGACTTTAGCTCAAAACAAAGTGTTTCCACAAGTAAAAACGTACTAGATTGGACTAGGACGTGGCGCACTTATCTACACATAATTTTACTAATACTTTTTAGGAATGCATAAGCAGTTTTCCGCGAGCAATCAAAATTCTGATAACGAGAAGTTAACGCTGGCTCTTTTTACTACTACGACAAGAAATTTAGCAATTGAACAAGGCGTTTTGGGAAGCATTTCTTTAATTTTTTTTCAAAAATCTTGTTTAGCAGAACTTGGGGTGTAGCATTGAAGAACGGAGGACTAAAAAATGAAGGAAATCATCATTAAAGTCGTAAGTTTAAATTATATTGCACAATATTTTGTTCGCAGAGCCTACCCACATTCCTAACTGTTTAGACATACCAGCCTATCATATACCATCATGCTTACCTACTTTGATAACCAACCTACCACTTGGTCCACATCCCTACCTGTTTACCATGCCAGCCTATCATATACCAGCATGCTTAACTGCTTGGCTAACCAACCTACTTGGACACCATGCCTACATTTTTACCATACCAGCCTATCATATAGTATATTATATATGATTATCGTTTCAGGTAGCAATATTCATCCTAATGAACAGTTGGCCTGGTTACAATGCCGAATCATTGTCGGGTATTACGTTTAATACAATTTAATAGCTTCGCGATCCATCCTTATATACTGATTTGTATATATAGAGATAACGCGTCTGCAGTAGAGATACAAATCTGTGCAACTCGAGAAATTTTGTATCTTGCTATTTTCAATGACCATGGGCAACCTTCTGAAAAGTGTACATTGTATAGTGTTAGTGTATACATTGAATTTTGTGTTGACAACAGATGCAGATACAGAGGGAAATGAACAGTTTTTAACGAAGTTTTAATTATAACAGTTCGCAAGATTACCTTGCTTCGCATAGATTCCTGGGAAGAAGTTATCCTGGGTATTTCCAACCACAAATAATAGCGGATAAAACGAAAAGAAACATGTTTTCCCATTGGGTTTGGAATTCGAGTTGGTACACTTGCCAGAACATGCTCCGTTGCGCGGGGGTATGACGTGCAACTGAGCACAGTTGAGGCAAGAAATTGCATGCAAAATATGTTCTGGGTTGTACATTTTATATCTTACCCCTCTGTATAAAGGAAAATGAAGCCAATGACGGCTATGATTGCATGTGCTATTTATATACTTCCGATTATTCCAATAACTCCGGTTCGGAATTTTACCTCCGGGATTTGCAAAATTGTCTGCATGGTTTTTTCATTCGATCACTTTCTTTGCATTGCAACTGCCAAGTTACACTTTCGCACAAGTTAAAATATCTTATTTTAATCGATCAGGTGACATCCAGTTCCCAGGAGATAATGTTGCAAGTTTGGTACACGGATCTGAAGGATTTGTCATTCGAATTGTAAACGTGACGCTCAACGACCCCCCTGTTTTAGTGGCATGGCGAAAAAATGAATCAAACGAGTATGTATATTCTTCATCCTGGGAGAACTTCAACGATATGGAACTGGCTGAGAGGTCGGAGAGTGCAGACTATTTAGGTATGGTGATTTCAATTAGCCTTTCTCACGACACCATTTTTGGGTACTTTTGATTTTTCCAAAACGAATGTAAAACATGATATCAATGTGAAAAGCAATTTTCCAGAATAAACGAAGGTATCTAAAACTAAGTTTACACATTAAAAATATAAAGAGTGTCCTTTATGTGGCCTTACGCTAACATGTTTTGAAAAAGTACCCCAAAAATGGCGGCCATATTCGTCATCGTGAGAAAGGCTAATTCTCTCCCCTTCTTCCACGGTTGCATATATTATGTGTATAGGAAATAAATCGTGATTTTGGCGTTCTTAGTGAGGGATGTTTGCGAGAAGGTTCGCGAAAATGTGTAAGAGTTTATCTAGTTGGTAACCAAGTAGTAAGCTTTTTTTTATATCATGTTCTTTTCTGTTTTAAGGAAACCACTTCCAATGTAACACCGGGTTTGTTAACCTTTCAGTAACATATTTACCATACGTAATCGAAAACCTCAAAATTGGAATGTTAGTTCGGTACCTGGTGAATACCGATTATACTTGGAAAGGTGATCTGTGCGTAAAAATTGGTGATCCAGATTTGCAAACTAATACTTCTGCAAGGCTGTGGTGCTATCGAAGAGAAAGATCGCACGTCGAGACCAACCTGACATTAATACAAATTATGGGTGTGACCAATTACCCAGGTTTGTTTCGCAGCATATCCTTGGTTTTATTCCGCAGCTTTCTCTTGCCGAGATTGTATGGCGTTGTACAGAAAAACGTCAAAACGCTATTCTCTGTGATATTACAAAGAAAGCCACGAAGAGTTTGGATTCACTATTGACATTTACATTTTTGTCGCACGAAGTATAATTTTCATACCTTTTTTAATTTCCATAATCCCAAGAACAAACAGAAATAGAAGAGGAAATTGTACAAAAATATTGTACAAAAACTAGTTAAAGGGGGGTTACAGTCGCTTGTGCGCATCGATTCTGCTCTTCATACCAAAAGCGGACTCCTGATGTAAACATTGTATAAATTTGCATTTTTCGAGCTTTTTTGAAAAGCATCCTGGTATATATTATCATTTAAAAGCATTTCAAAACAAACCAAAAGTGCAGCTTAAATTTCTCCATATATTATTTATGCATAACAACAACGTTTGGTGAAATAAAAGGCCACGGTGGTTCCCGAACTCGTTTGCAAGAAAAACGGGAAATAATGCTATTTGTCAGCCATCTTGAAACGTCACTGTTGCCATGAGAACAAAACGTTACATGGATTTTAACAACATCTACATTTTTATCATAAATTCGCCTCTTCCGCCATTGCGACACTATAGCTATATTGTTGTGGATAATGTAGGGACCTAACCACATTTCCTCACAGCTTTATAACACTTGTTGGATTTACTATATATATAGTATTGGTACTTCTACATATTTTGCGCCATAGGGGTGTTATCAGCCGACACAAGGATGAATATTTGTTTCAATAGACCTTTTTAAAAATGACGTCAAGTGAGGAAAATGTGATGTTACACGCAATTTGATTGGCTTTCGTTTTTGACGAACCAATCACATTGCGTGCAACATTCGGTTCCCTCACTTGACGTCATTCTTAAAAAGGTCTATTAACACTTTTCTTTTGCTTTCTTCTGCAGGAATATATGAGTACAGTGAAGGCAACAGCCTAGTTGGTAAGATATACATCTGAAAAATGGATACAGTAATCATTTGTATCTGAAGCGCCTTGCGCCATCTCTTATTAACCGTGGCAGTGAAAACCGCCAACGTCTCGTGTTTTTGAAAGCCGACCTCGTGTACTTTGGTGTAAAGGACATAGTGCATGCACCACGTTTCCTCGTAATTTTCATTAATAGTAGCTAGATACATGTTTCTGAAAAGAACATATTGATATTAAAAAAAGGAACACAGAAAACAAAGTAGCTGATGTGTATATGTATATAATACATGTACATTTACCTTGGTTCCATGATAGATTTCAATGATTCAAATTTTCATAGTCAATTAGACATGTAGTACATAAAACGATAGCATAATCCTTCAAAACTCGTCGAAAATTACAGTCGAAAAACCACCATGTTTATGTACCTACTTCGGGAAATAATTGTCCGCCTGAAATTCACGGGAGTATAGGTATTGAGGAAATAATAACACAGCTATGATATATCTCAGGAAAATTATAAAAAAGGCATACATAGGTTTGTTGCGAAACGCGAGAGCGGCTTTTTGTTTAATCGGGCTTTTAACTTTAAATATATGTAACATTTATTTTTTCTCTTTTTAGGTTATTTTTTGCGCAGAGTGGTTTCTGATATAAGCATAAGCCTGGAGAGAACTCAAATGTTTCAAAATTGGCCAAACTCTGTAAACATTGCAATGGACTGTGGTAACCAACAGAAGGCTAAAATATCGGTGATGCCCCAGAAGACTGACTCTCCAGTCGGACACGACATTGCGGCTGATCTTACCATTCCTAACAACTACACCAAGGTATTTCAGTGGACTGCGATAACTATTGGATACAGGACAGTTTCTGTCATTATTGAAGACTCCTTGCAATACCAAGATGTTATTCGAAAGTCGTTTGTAGTTATTGGACAAATCACTCATGATCTTGATGTAAGTTACCTAACAGTTATTAGTAATTATTAATATTACATAACTTTATTCGCGTGATCGCAACTATTCCTGCAAAAACTATGAACAACGACATGACACACTTATACTAGTATATCTATATAAAGTAAATTGTTCAACCCTCACTGCATTTTGATTACCGTTGTGTTGTTTGGGACAACTGTTCTAAATCGGCTGCAGATAAACTGCAAAATCTGCAAGTGGAGCAAGAGTATTAAAGGGCATTGGAAATACATTCGTTGTTTATCTCAAATGAAAGTACCCGCAGAGCAGCTATAGGTTGTATTTTACAGATCTCTTTTGGTTTTCGACATAATGTCACATGAGCTTGGTTACGAACCGCCATCTTTTATATTAACGGAAGTGGTATGACGACACAACCAGGTTCACACGACAGTTTTAGTTAAAGGGGCAATGTCACAGTGTTACTGCGCATCCAAAATATGCGCTGACAAGGAAACATTCTGCCAACAATTAGTTAAATTCGGATTAAGATATCATGCAAACTGCTTGTAACATTAATTAAGCATCACACACCCTGCTTGGTTTTGTTGTACACAGAGCCTGCTACGTTTTTCACTGCTAACTTGATTAATTGTTGGCGAACAGTTTTTCAAGTTCACGCGTGTGACACTGCCCCTTTAATAAAGATCTTAAAAATGTCTTAATCAGCAACAAAATATTTTAAAGTCGTTTTTAACTCAGTCTCAAATCGCATGGTATATCATTACTTTTTTGTCTTGTCTTGATATTTCAATATTTTCGTGCACAGTGTTTAAATGGCACCATGCATAAAAGCTGACAGGATAGCTCTGTAGTACTTTTTTATACATTCTTGTTGTTTTGAAGTATTTTTTTATACCATAATTGCAAATAAATGGCAAATGTATGTTATATTCATACAAAATAATATTATCTTAATTACTTATAGGTGTCTGCTCTACCCTCAGATGAACCAAGTTTTGGGTTCGCAACATCCCCATATACTATCGACCAATCGGTAACAGGCGGTACCATGGGTTTTCTGGCATTTGTCGACTATAACTTCAACTTCAACACATCTTCAAATTTGACAGATAATACTTTCACCGTACTTCACAATAAACGTGGTTCACATAACGTATTTTCGATTGCTTGGAATGTGTGGAGTGTTGATATCGTTACTGCTTCCTTCCTCACTGTTAAAGCTTATGTCGTAAAAGATATTTCTCTGACCAGTAGTAAAGGATTGATTAAAACTAATGAAGACATCACGTTTACACTTCGCGCATCCAGTGGTTATGGAGCGACATGTGTGGTTGATTACGATGATGGAACAACGAGTGAATATTATCTAAGTTACACGCAATTCTTAAACAGTTTTCCTGGCCAAGATCCTAACATAACAGTCCATCTTAACGGCCCCTGGGAATACAACCTGACAAAAAGCTATTCTGTTGGCGGAGTTTACACAGCCACTGTGTCATGCAACAATGATTCGACTATAACTATGGATAGTACAACAATCAAAATTGTGCAGCCAATTGTGGGACTCAGGTGAGATACAAAAAAATATTTTCGTTATATGAAGCGGGAACACTGGCTAAAAATGCATTTCTATAATGGAGGAAGAGTTAGGATCTGTATTTCTTTGGAATTATAGTTGAAATAATTCGATTCATTTAAAGAGTTTGGTATCAGTATCCTGTCTTTTTTAATTCGTCTTTTCTATGAGGACCCCGCTTTTACGTCTGTTATATGCTCAATTTCTGGAATGCTTTTGCGTGCTTCCGGCATAACGTGTTATCGTGTGTGCACTTTTAAGGTGACTAATTAAGTTTGGCTATAATTAAGTTTAGCTAAGTAAGTCTAGGGCCCGGGGCACGTTGCCCAACCTACCCCACTCTTACATCCACCCTTGCCGGCCCAGGATTTCGGAGAATTAACACCAGGTTGAATCGGCTGGGTTAAACGGACAGAATATCGATATTGATTTACCTATAGTCAATAGAGTAGATGCTCCTGACACTTTATAAAGATTCAATAGAACTCATTATCTATGTTGAGTTAGGTTTATGTTCGTGTCGATTACTAGCTGTTATTTGTTGTTTGCGTAAACATGCCATGGGCATGACGAAGGTACACAGACATGAATAAACCTGAACAATATAGTTTTATTGAACTGCTGTGAAGCTTCTAGACCAATGATTTAACTCAAGAAAGTTTTGTCGAACAAGTTGTGCGTTGATTCTGCGCATGTATCTGCGCATGCAAGAATCAACTTTGTAATAATCTGATACACTATCGTCGGTCCCCTTATGAATTATGACAAAAATACGATATTCTTTTGTAGTTGTCAAAATATATCAAGTTACGTGCTCTTTGCTGATCCTATTAACGTAATATGGTTAATGAGTGCCGGGACGAATGTGACAGTTAATGTGTCCTATAATGGTATCCCATGTTGTACACCAAGTTTCCTTTCAGACGTTGGTTCCTCCTGTGCGTGCTTGGTTACCGATAGGAACTTTCTGGACCCGGATGGCGTTGTTGATGTTAATGTTACAGCCACGAATGTGTTTTCAAGTAGTTATTGCACCTTACAAGTCGCTGTTTTTGAAGCTGTTGCACTTACACAACTAACTATGCATTCAACTAGCCCGGTATTCGAGTCGCACACAAAATTTTCGACTGAGCACCCGGTACGCTTCCAAGCTAATTATACTGGTTTTGGGATATCTGTGGCTACGTGGAGGATAACATGTCCTCAAGGTGATGTAGTGTATGAGCAAACATGTAATCAAGACATTAACGATATCACCTGGAGCACTCCTTGTGGTGGTCAACAACCTGGTGTTTTGGATATGGAGTTTACATTCCCAGATGTAAGCCAAACATGCGAAGTGTACATTTCCCTGCAAAACTCAATTTCCGACTCCAATTTAACTGTACATCCTATTCTTCACCGGAGCATCGTGTACACGTCCATCAGCAACAATGGACCAGGCATGGAAGCCGAGCCTACCTCGATTACGATACTGTTTAGTCAACTTGGCTCAGGTACATGTGTGGTCTTGGATTTTGGGGACAATTCACCGCTACGGGTATTTAGCACATGGGATCACTGCAGCAGTAATGTATCTATCACTCATCCAAACGCTGAGATAACCGTTACTTCTATATCTCCGTCGACCCAGAATATTACATTCAATCATATTTTCCAAGAAAAAGGAATATATCCTGTACAAATGACCGCTACAAACGATGTTTCTACGGCTAGCGATGAAATGGAAGTTGTGATATTGGATTATTATTGCAGATACCCGATTGTAATACTCCAAGGTAATATGCCAGACTATTGAAAACTGCTGCACGCTCAAAAATATTACAGTATTAACAAAAATATTAAGTAATATTAAAATGCCTATAACCCCAAAATTCAAAAAAACTTGTAAGTTATTAAATTTGGCCAAATGGTTTCGAAGTTCTGACGTGTTAAAGTGCCCCTACGAAGAAATTTCAAGGAAGAGTTTTTGCCAGTATAAAATATATGGTCGCTATATATTTTGCCAAACATCAAAATTAAAACGAACGCATTTGTCTAAGAGAAGAAATTCAAATTTGAAAACGTCCATATCGGGTTCGCCATTGCTCAAAACACGTTCCTGTTTTGTCAGCAATTTAAAGCTCTACTGAGGATTTTGACGTCAAAGACTCAATGCAAATTGACAACAAGCCAATAGAAACAGCACATTTGAATGATATTGTAAATTCAACTGGGCATAACTTGGGAACTATTAATTGGCTGATTTCAAAAAATTTTACGGGCGATGCCCATGGAAACGTCTTGGTTCTTACATATATAGTTTTAAATTTTGGGGTTATTTAAGCAACCCCTGAACAGCATTTATATCATGCTAAACAGTAAACATGGTTGTTGCACCAACACCAATACTGTTCCAGCATGGCGCAACAAGTTGTTCATACCTGCAGTGACCCGATGGTCGTGTTCAGGGTTGTTGGAACATGATAAATAATGCCTGTTTTATAAAAATCGTTTCGAAAGTTATGAACGACCTGGTTGTAACAAGTATTAACAACATTGATATTGGGTATGAACAGGGAAGATCGGATATGAACCGGGAAGATCTGGTATGAACAGGGAACATCGGGTATGAACAGGGAACATCGGGTATGAACAGTTATGATTGATTGATTTACCTCGGTCAGCTCAAAGCTGTTCAGTCATATTCAATCACAGTCGAACAGACTGTGTGATTCTCCGAATGTACTCTGTAATTACAATATGTCTCAGTCTTTGATTACTGAGCGTTATTCCCTTCTTTTTGTTTCCACACAGGAATATCGGAGAACACCAGTAACATTTTGCAAGCTGTTCAGATCTACAAATCAGTCGGTATAGACATAGATGCAGATATTTCAATCGACTGTGAGATAACTGATCAAATTGAAACTAACTGGACAATTTGGGTATATAACCAAGATCCACGCATGTCAGACACACCTGAGCAAGTCCCTAAGGTTACGTATGAATGGCAGCCCCCTGGTGGCACCTCACGCCTACAAATACCAGCTAAGACATTGCCTTATAATTTTTATCAAATGGAACTACACGTCGGTATGCTGGGGGTACCAGGTGTTAACAAGAAGAGCAAGATTAATATCCATGTAACTGCCACGCCATGGTTAACGGCCAAGTTGGCAGAGGGACGTTTTAGTGAACAATATTACCGAGAGGAAGTAAGATTTTCGTATATAAATATATATAAATATTAATAGTGGGATCACTACCTACAGCCCAGAGGTTCTACGCCACCGGGTAAAAGAAAAGCGGAACGTTGAGAGAACCTCTGGTGACACCCGTTGCGTATAGAACAGCTGGGATCAGAGTATGGGATCACCGAAGTCGTGCCATAGGCAGCCCAAAAAGCTGTTTTACTGTTGCAGTGGTCTTAAAAAGCAGCTTTCCATCATTAAATACTTTATAGCGTCATTCACTTGCTTCAAGTTCAGTTGTTTTGCTTGCGGCGTACTACATGATCACATGTAATACGACTATTAATCGAAAGCAAAACAACTGAACCTGAAGCAAATGAACCACGCTATAATATAAGTATTTGATGATAGAAAGCTGCTTTTTAAGAGCACTACAACAGTAAAACAGCTTTTTAGACTGCCTATGCTCATGCATGGTCAAATAAACTGTTCAATTTTTTTTAATTCAATCTAAAAATCAATATTTTTCTAAAACTGTATCTAGCCACCTGGCTTATTTACGATTCTAAGTATATACTTTCATCTTCTCGTAAGTAAATTTCAACATAAAGACGTCGACTAAACAGACGCAAAATGCTTCCCAAAAGATATGATCGACAAAGTAGCTAGGCCTACATTTCGTACATATCGTGTCGACAATATGTCCTCTCTTTCATGTTGCATGAACTTTGTTTTTCAAGCCATGCATTCTTGTTTTAAGACATTATATTTGGAGTCATTCAGCCACAGTTATAGTTTCAACCTTACTGCACTGGGTATACTCATTATACAATTGGTACATTGTATTGAGTTTTAGACTACGTGACTCATTGCCATATTTATTCGTTCTACCAGGGCATCCTTAACGCATCCGAATCTCGAGACCCTGATTTTGATGGTCCAGAAAGCCAGGAAGGAATACAAACTTATTGGTTTTGCAAAGATGTCGATGACGATGTTGATTTTGATGTTAACAACGAACCACTGCGACATGTTCCTTTTGTCAATGATACTTTTCCACCTGCAACTAAAAATGTAAGTTATACATAGTTATACTAAGTTGGTCTCTTCTTATCTGCCTGCTTACTGGATATATGTTGTCCAGGAATTAGTATATATATATATATATATATATAACAACAAATTTATAGTTACCTCAATTGTCACTACAGTCTGTTTCATCCATGAGGAATCTTCAGGTGAC